>OZ026612.1:112354205-112474205 GCA_964020975.1 Hermodice carunculata
CAAAGTGTTTTTTACCCTTTTTGCATAACAATTCTACTTGCCATGGAATATCTTGTGCTCTCTCTCTCTCTCTCTCTCTCTCTCTCTCTCTCTCTCTCTCTCTCTCTCTCTCTCTCTCTCTCTCTCTCTCTCTCTCTCTCTTTCTCACTCTCTGTGTGCTTTTTTTGCAACAAGTGGGCCAAACTGTTCTCGGTATTATGTATAGTATGTTGGCAAAAAACAAAATTTTCTACAGGATTAACATGTTTGAAATATCGTGCCCACAACTACATTGACCGTCAGCAGTAAAATACAAAGAAAGTGTCCTGAGCAAAGAAGGGTTGCGCTTCAGTATTCAAGACATTATGGTGTAAACAACACTCTTAGTCACCCTTACAAATGACTATGCTAAAAACGATTCGCCTGTTGATACATAGTGCAGTGTTTATGATGATGCGTAACTTTTCCAGCACATGTCTCACGGACAAGTAAAGAATCATATCCCATTTCATTGAAGCTTTTTGTATATATATATATATATATATATATATATATATATATATATATATATATATATATATATATATATATATATATGTATATATATATATAATATATATATATATATCTATATCTCCCCAGCGGCAAAAGAGATGAAAACGATTACAAAGTCACTGGCGCGTGGAAATATGTTTTCTTGTTGCATTTCTACACTTTTTCTTGTCAAGATGATAGAAAGTTCAGATAATTGGACATGAAAACCGTGGATAAGATATCTTAAGAGCCATAAGTTGTTCGGGGAGGAACGTTGCTCCTGCGTGGTGCATCTGGACAAGGACCTCCTTGATCTAGGGTACCACAACAGTGCATGCTTTTCATTTGCTTGTACCAACCCCTGTCCAGTCATCTTAAATGACCGGTTCCACAGCTTTGCCCCGCACTCCTGTGCCCACAGTATGCTGGACAGAATTGGTGGCTTCCGGTCGCATGTTTCTTTTTTCATGATAGGAAGAATATCAGATGTCTTTATCAAACTACTCTTCGCTGACGACCAGTTTGATTTGTAAAGTGTTAAGACAGTGGTATTCATCTATTTTGTTAAGTGAGGTATTGGATAAGGTTGCGACACTACACCTGTAAATGCTTCTTTTGAGTGGCACTTTCAGCGCCACGCTGGTGACCGTACACTATCAACAGAATCAAACATGTTTGTTCGTGTTAAAAGACTGCTCCCCACAAAATAAACACATCCCCTATAGACCCAGCACATTGCTGCACATGCTTGAAAATTCCCTCAGGTAGAGAAGGTGAAGGCCTGCCTCAGGACAATATTACATGATTGATAGGCGACAGTTTGTCAAGTCTACAGCGGTCCAGTTCATTTAATACAGCCCTGGCCGATTGACAACGCTACAACTGGTCATATAGGAGACTCCTAAGCGTGCACAACAGCAGACCAATCTTCATTTGACTCGGTCCCATAACGGTACAAAAGGTGGACTTCCATAACGCCAGTCATTTAGAACGATTCCATCGCACAGAGAGCATGTGTCAATCTGGGAAATCTTATTAAGGGACATTTTTCAATTTTATTTTAGGTCCTGATGAATTAGAAGTGAATCGGCGTGACATCAACCAAGAAGAGAACTGAAGCAAAAAGAGCTGGCATTATCAAGTGAATTGTGACAATCTATAGATATCTGGAAGTACACCTTACTCTTGCACAGTCGTTGGAGTTACCGTGTCACTCGGAATATACCGCCAACGCATGTCCAAGCCACAGTGTCACTCGTAAAAGAAAATCATCACATTGTACTTCGTTCACATTTGAGAGCAAGGTGAGTTACTTTTCAGTAAAACATTGTACATGGTGTTTGGAAATTGCCTTCTCTCAATTCTTTTTTTTCTTTTTTCTTTTCTTTTTTTTTTTTAGAGGCCGCCTTTGGTTAATTTCACGTGTTTTCATATGACAATGCCTTATACGTGGCCTCGGTTCAGGGAGCCATATACCGTATAAATATGCTCTGATACACCCAGGGCAAACATTTCTCTCACGCTTACACTCACTTAGAAGAGTTTGCATGTCCCGCTGTCTGCGTTGCCCGTATATCACCACATTTGATTCCAGCAATCGTATGATACATGTTTGACCTTTATTTTTACATGTATTTAACTTTTAAGAAAATTGATTTCATGTTCCCACCAGGTGTTTATAAAGATAAGAAAATATCCGCCTGGGTTATGTTTGATTACCTTCTTGATTGTCTACAGAAAATAGTATTACAAGCAAACAACATTAGGCTAGGTCACCTGGTCATTGCACCTGATTATGCCAGTCATTTTGAAGAGCCCCGTATACATGAAAACCACTTATACAGGGACAATAGCAAAGAAAAACATAGATGGTGGGCTTATTGACCTATTAGAAAACCAAGCAGGTATTTTTTTTATAAGAAACACATCGATCGAGACATCGATTAATGTCTAAGAAGATTTGTTGATATAATATTTGATTGTATCCATGTTTTCTATGGGCTCCAGGCAGCGACCACCAGCCAACTTTCAGACCAAGATGATCATGTGGCAATATCCACAACCTAACTGCCCAGCTGCTTGAATAAGTCATATTAATGGGTCTCATGTACAGTAAACAAACACTTGGTCACTCTGGTAGGCTTTAGTGCAGTTCACAAAAAAATCTCCAGTGAACAAAACCATGAGCGGATCGCAAATAGTTTTTTTCTTTGAGAAAGTGCCATGGAATATTTGGAATATCTCACCTTAAGTGCCACTTGTGTATTTTGAAATTACTCACTTCCTTGCCTTTGGTATCGACTTTTCACTTTGTGGGCAAAGGATTGATCAACGATAAGTATAGGGTGGGTTCTATCAGTCCTGGATCGCATGCCATACTGTGCCCCCCACCAAAATTAATGGTCTTGATCACCCTTGGATAAAGTTCTTTGAAAAGATGGATCACTATCTACCCTTCACCGGGTCACGTCTCTTGTATGTGTAACTGAGCGTTTGTAATACAGTTATAGCCCAGTAAATTTTGAAACCTAGCAGGTGTATTGCTGGGTTTGAAAAATGGCCAGAATTTGGTTTAAACGTATTTTATTCAAAAAACAATCGGCCGACAGGCTCACCAGCCTATATTAGGGCCTCTTGTACATATATGACGATACAGCAATGAAATTGCGAACACCAGTACACAGATAGTTCAACATACAGGACCACAAGAAGATAAAGATAGGTGGGAATATAAATGGATTGGTGTGTGAGCTGGGGAAAAAAAAAATTCAGAATTCAGTAGGCGTAACACGTTTTTGGTATTATATTTTGAACCTATTTGACTCCTTGATAAATTTATGGACTGCTTCAAAAATTTGCTCATTTTGCGTCTTTATATTTCCTGCACCCTTAATACCACATAATACTGTTCTTATATTGAAACTACCATGCACCACTATTTTTTGCTGCAGATCGTTTCGCAAAATAATATATTTATTACATTAAAAAAAGTAATGATAACTGGTTTCTTCCCTAGCACCACATGAACATGATGGGGAGTCATTAACTCCTATTCTAAAGAGATCTCTGTTCAGATGACTGCAGCCCATTCTCATCCTAGCATGGATAACAGCAATTTTTCTTTCACCAAGATAGTAGTGATCATTACATTTGGGCTTATTTCTGTTTAGTTCTCTTTTGAATTCGTGTAAGTGTTCCAAATTCCTAGTGGATCGGGGTAGTGAGTTCCACTCACGTATGGTTGATGGAAAAAATGAATTAAAATATGTATTTTTCTTAGCCTCGAAAGTATGAAGTTGGTTTGTTCGTGTTGAAATTTTTCCGGGTAACAAGTTTAAGAGATAGTTTGGAGCAATACCGTTAATAATTTTGAACATAAGCACTAATCTATGTTTCCTTCTACGTTCAGCCAATTTTTCCCAACCTGTTTCAGAATAAATTTGTTCAAGACCTGTATGTGCAAGTGCACCTGTTACCACACGGGCTGCTGCCAGCTGAACAGATTCCAAACGGTCTTTGTCAGCTTTTGTGCATCCATCCCAGACTACACTAGCATATTCCAAACATGGAAGAACAAATGAGAAGTAGAGTGCTTCCAACGATCGCCTATTAAACTTATACTGTAATCGCTTAAGAACTCCAACTAGTTTTTTTGATTTAGCAACCATGTGGTCAATATGAGTTGACCAAGAAAGATCTCTAGAAAACCAGAGACCCAGATGTTTGTGTACATTGACATTCTCAATATTGCTATTGTTGAATGTCAAGGAAGGATGATCAATAATATTAACTTTCCTACTGACTACCAAGGACTTAGTTGTTTGGGGATTAAACGAGACGAGCCACTGGTTGGACCATTCTGATAATGATGACAAGTCATGATTTAGTGTCTCTGTAGCTATAATAGGATCATTTACTGTAATGTATAGAGTCGTGTCGTCTGCAAAGAGTCGAATTTCAGAATTAACAATTTCAACAATATCATTTACATAAACGAGAAACAGTAGTGGTCCCAAAACTGAGCCTTGTGGGACGCCTGCTCTGATGTCCCCCCAAGATGAAGCCTGGCCTTGGATGACCACCCTTTGGGTCCTTGCAAACAGGTAATCCTCGATCCAATGGCCAGAATTTCTCGCATATCGCAGAAGCAACTGACTACTTGAACTTCCGAAGAGCGGAAAACCAACACAGTGACTTCCGTCACACTCAAATTCTGTGAAGGCTGGGCCAGTGACAAACCTGTGTCTCAAAGCAATTATTTTACAATTTGCACACAGTCTGTAAAAAGGCTTTTGTTATCTTATTTTGTCACACAGCAGCTAGTTAAAGTGGGCTTAATGCTGTGATTTGAAAAAGTAGACCTGTATGGGCTCATTTAAAAATAAATTAGCAAGGAGTAGATGTAGGTGTGGTCGATTCCATAAATACAGTTATGTGACCAAGATGATATAATCATATTAGGACTGCGTCATGAATACATTTAATTCGTAAAGTTTTCCTATCAGTCAGTTGTTTTAAGGTGAGGTGCCACGTTTGTGTGTGTGCATCTGCTATTGTACGCTGATGCAAGGATGTAGTTTGTACATATTCATCTGTTTCTGATATTGTTGTTCAATGCGAAATTTGTGCATGCTTTAGAGGATTGTTTTGTGTAAATGCGAGCATCCGAATTGTGGGTATAGACATACCTGTGTACCTTTTGGGTATTAATCATTTACCCTGCAAAAGTGTGTCGTGGCACGCGTCCACCGATTTGAAAGATGCGCTCAGGTTTTAAAATTGACCCAGAATCTGATCTCAGGGAAGACGAGTTCAAATGGTTAAGTATGATCACAATTTGTGCGTCCCTTGTAATTTGAGGCACGATGTTTGAAGTGTTGAAAGCAACGTTCTGGCTGAGCTTAAATTTTATCAGTCAATGTGCATCTTTGCCAACATTTTGTTCATTCGCCGATTTGAAGTGTTATAATTTGGATGCAAGTACGCGACAGAAGTGAAATGCCAGGGTTGCTGACAAGGCTCTAGCATGTTCATCTGCTCTCTGTGTACATCTTCATCTATCACTGGTATGAAAGCTTGGTTTGGAATTTTACTCATGCACCTGCTCTTAGGAAGACTATATTGACATTTCCGTATTCCAGCGCGTCTCTGAGTCATGCAAACGTACGGAAGGTGAAGCATGGAAACATTCACGATAGACAGGACTGTTAGGCATACACATTTCTCATCAAAGTTTTGGGACAAATGATACTGTACTTTATGCAAATGAAAACTTTGATTATAGAGTTATAAAACTTGTAAAATATTGCTGAACAACTTATCAGGCAAGGACATGGCTATCACAATAGCTTTGTGATTAACGTTTTTTCTTCAATTAAATCCCAAGAGACATGTTGCTCAGATAGTCGTGGACAAGGAGAACTTACAGTTACATATGTCCTTCTTATACTGAACGTACTATTAAGACATACTCGTATGTAGCTTTTCTATGGGGAGAAGCGTACCGGAATATCTTTTTGCATATAATGTTCATATTTAAGAATGGTAAAACTTCATAGCACAGGAAGACAAAGCGGTGCCTTACGATAGAGGAATAAGGAAACGACCCGTGCTTACTCTCAGGAGTTGATTCATGTAGCTGGGGTAATATACACGTGACCTGTTATTAGCAAACGGGTCGCGTTCGAGCTTCATTTATCACATCAGCTCAACATTCCATGTTGAAACTTAAATCTAAATGACTTATTTTTCTTCATTTTCACTGCTCTGGCAGACAATTTTTGCATGATAGCTGTTAAATTGTCCTCACTGTCCGTCCGAGGAGATAACATTCTTCCCCAGCAGCTTTTTATGTATTCCAGTTAATCAGATCAAGGTGAGTAATCAGATTAACCATGCGGCAATATTGTTGCCATCGCAGTGTAATGACATCTGAAGATATGTGAAGACATTCTTACGAACGTTCTTGGTCGAGACCATAGAAATTTGTCTTAACAATTTAGTCCGAGAACAAACAATAGTCTTTCTCTTGGGAATCTGTCTCCGCGGGGCATGGATTACATTATGTAATTGATACTTTCTCTGCACACAAACACATCTTGACTGCTTTAAGTACAGAGTCATGTAGAAAACACCCCACAGTTTCATTTTGTTTTTAATTTAAATTCTGATCAAAACATTACAAAGGGAATGTGTTTTACTACCACCCTTGACGCTCTGTTTGAAGAGATTGGAATGAATTGAATGCACAAAACAAAGTATGATAAGATGAAGATACTGAAGACAATATTCTTTTTATACAATTGTTGACAACCAAGCTGATATGTGTGTGGGAGCATATGTCAAACAGCCTGAGATTGAGTATACTTCCTGTCAGGAACTGATGGAAATTACTTTATGGTTGCCTCGGCAGAAGTCCTTTGTGAACAGTAGCCTAGGGAACGACAACACAGCAAAATCTAATTTCTTATAAGAATGCTTATAAAAAGCAAGGTCTGCTATCGTAATACACTGTTCATTAAGGACAACACAGCAGAGTTTAATGACTTGTAAGTTTGCTTATTAAAAACAATGCAGGTTTAACGTCATTTAAAACTTCATTAAAATCAAAGAAGAATGTTTGTATTTGAGAGTCAAGATTTTCATTTATACCATCAGCTGATAATGTTACTTATATAGATAATGAAATAATGTATATATTTTATTAGAAATGAAGAAAATCTATTTGGTTTTTCTCAACCAGTTATAGTTCTTATATCAAACGTCGTATGAGAACATTCCTTTCGCATAAAACTTGTTTGTACGTTTGGAATACAGACAGATGCCAAAGGACAGGCATTGCAGAGACCTGGGAGCTAAAATCGTTCTTTACACAGAAGAACATCTAGGGGCGGGGCCAAAATACTGGGCAGACGACAAAGCATGGTGTTTTTCTACATATTCACATCCTTTGTATCATGTAGTCCGTTCGTGCCATGTTGACGATGTTGGTGAATTAGATTTGGGACATTCTAAATGATTATTATAACAGCAAACACTAGTGGCTGTCAAGGGGGCCATTTATGTTGTACAAAGAGTATAATACCTACTTTTCCGTTTGTGATGTATACAGGCTGCTCTTCGTCGTCACGACACTGAAAACTGCATTCATTCTCACAAAGCCCCCCCCTCCCCTAAAAAAGGAAAGTTATAGTAAACGCCGTAATATCTTTATTGTCACATGTATATTAATGTGGCTAAGGCAAAGAATGTTGTTTAAGCGTGAATAAATCGTGCATGGGAAGCTTAAACGCTAATTTGGGCATGCTTTGGACAAGAACACCAAGGAAGTGAACAGCTAAAGGTCACACCGTTGACAACCAATATACTACAGTTCGGCATTTTTAAGTGTCAAATGATTTGTGCAAGGGGGTGACTTTTTCAGTGATCGATTCATTCTTAAGTTAAGCCATTAGGCGCATGTGCCGCTCGATGCAGTACGGATAATCAAATCGCAACGCGGAATGTAGCCCATGTCTGGTGTTTCTCTTGTTCTCACCACCCATTTCGCACGTTATATATCATATTCAAGTACTCCCATGGCTTTGATGTATACTTTTAACCATTATCTCGGGAAGATGGAGACATGCCAATAAATCAACCTTGTTTGTTTTTTCGTTTGGACGTCAGGGATCGGAATTCCACAAAACAGTGATAATTCCATATCGGTTGTATTTAATTAGTATATATTTGAGATCAATGTACAATGAAGTCCGGTGGTGTCAGCATGACCTCTCTTTTCCACCTACTAGTCTATAATTTCAGGCAAACTTGAAATGTCTAAAATGTAAATAGATAGGTTTTTGTAGGCGTGCTGACTCTAACGAATGGAGAAAAATACAAATGCCTTTCTGTTGGCAAAAGATGTACTTTGCGATATTATTCATTAGAAAAAAAATTGTGCTATTAAGGTTAACGCAATGATTAACAATTCACCGTTGCATATCCTTAACTGCTTTACACAAAAAGACAAAGGGATTGAATGACGAATTCTTAGTGTAAGAATAGTGTTGCATACACGAGGAGTTGCCAGGCCAATAATACCTATGAGCAACGTTGGTAGCAATTGTGATTCCTTTTGGAAATCACCTTATTTATTTTTCACAGGCGTCAAACATACCCCAGGTCATTGGAGCCAGGATTGATGAAAAGAGACCAACCAATGAAAAGAAGACATTGTAAAATCTAGGTGCCTGTTTTACAAAAAAAAAAGAAAAAAAATCTTACGTGTATAATTGATCTAAAAAGAACAGCATTCTCTACCTGAATTTGTACCATTACCCTTGTTTTGTTTTGTATGTCGTATAAAATACATGCAATGATTTATTAGAAAGATGCGTATTGCGGTATGTTCAAAATGCAAAAATCAGAGCCTTGGGTTATACCACCCAGCGCTCAGTATCTTAAAACCCAAATAGCTCTAGCTTTCAGCCACGTCACAAATTTCTATTTAGATCTACCGCATCTTAAATGATATTCAGATAGGCCTACACCGTTTGTCCAACATATACACAAGCTGGTATCTGAAATACGCAATTAAAACAATTTTTGTTTTGTATTCTTTCTGGACATTCAGTGAAAGAGTCTGTTGGGTTCTTCTGCTCAATGTAATGCTTTCCAGCCTTGTTTTGTTTCCGTTTAAAAGCTAGAAAATGGTGATAAAATTAGAAATTTAAAATTTCTAATGATAGCACATTCGGTGGGAGCCAATGCATGTCACAGAAATACTTTATGTCCTCTTCATTCATTTGAAACTTTTGTCCCCTTAAACCGATCAAACACCCCCCCCCCCCGTGGTCCAATGTCTACTTCACTGTAATGATCAATGATTTCAATAGTAATGAAAAACAATGTTAATGAGAATTGTAAGTGAGACCTATCAAGATATCATGACCCAGATCAACAGCTTTCTTTGGTGGGTACTGGGCGCTTAGCATCCAACCAACGCCAAGGAAAACTGCTGACTTAGTCGTAATTCAAGAGGGGAAGGGATATTGGAAATCTGACAGAAGGGGAAACAAAGAACTTATGCATGCTGATCACATCCCCTTTGTCAATAAATATGTACATCGACAAATTGTGATTTTATTGTAGCTTCACAATTAAAATTCCGCAAGGTGGATTAACCAAATTGAAACTGCAAATTAATGTCAGATGGACCAGGGTGTTTGCTGGACTTTGAAAGCGTACAATCCTTTAAGTTTTGAGATACCCTCACGAAAAAAAAGAGAATCTTACATGGCTGCGAGTGAGATACTATTTTTCTCTCTAAAGAAGAAGGATCGTTTTTTTTTTTGGGGGGGGGGGGTAGTAACTCACTCTCCAGTAATGTAAGATTTTGTTTATTCTATGTTTAAATGGGTATTCATCGCGAAAAAATATGCCCTAGGCCTGCTTTCAACACCAACCTGGTGTGCCGTGTTTGGTTACGTTTGTCGCGGTTATTATACGTTACACGTGACATATAATCAAACATCACTTGCACACATTTGGCTTTGTCTAAATATCAATGCATCACGTCACTGAAGTAGATGCGTCACAATCAACTTGTAATAATGCTTAGGTCATGTGTTCTGCAGTGAGTTACTACGTTTGAATTTCACTCTACAAAATGATAATTCACCCTCAAACATAGAATAATATATGTTTACATTGTTAGAATGTCCAGAAAAGTTGAGAATAAGAATCTTGTTTGATTTTGTTTGAAGGAGAGCGTCCAGTCATTTTAATGGAAATATTATATATATATATATATATATATATATATATATATATATATATATATATATATATACATACATACATACATATATATATATATATATATATATATATATATATATATATATATATGAAAGATTTACATTATTAATAAAAGTATATTTTTACTGCTTGAGAAAAGCTGTTGTTTAATTGGCACCTGCGTTGGATTTATATTGCCATTCTCCTCCAGATTGGAAGGTCTAGTGAAGTAGAAACTTATGAGCCAGTTGACTATAATGATAAAGTTGATTCGATGCTATATATGTGTGCTTATTTTAGTTTGATTTCATCCATTATGACACTAATACGTTTCATGTCGGTGTGCGTAATCTCGAAATCGGTCTCCTGTAGATTAAAACAGTCCCAACGTATGTGTACATAATTTATGCCTATGAATGTATGGGTTAACTTGAGTACTTCATTTAGTGAGATTATTGCCATATGTGTTTAGGAAATTTGACAATATAAGAGTTGACGGAACTTTGGATACAATGCAGCAATATTGTTTTTTATGGGAACCAGTCTGTAGTTCCTTACTGCAATGAACCCATGGTTTGCACTCTTAGTACACATTTTATCTGTGCGACAGTATGTATGCTTTTTATCTCCTTACGCTGCCGCTGAAGGTAAAGCACAAACAATTCGTGTATAGAACATGATGTTGGGCTCTTTTTTTAAAAAAAAAATCAGACTACCTGAGGCTAATGTCACGGACAATTAATTATTTCCAAATCGTTTGGAATAATGTAATCTCCTGCTGCACTAATACTTTCGAATGTAATGCTTCTGGATCTACGCCAGTTGTATATTCTCTTGACCGTTGTGTTGTGCAATCCTAACATGTTTCCCCAGGCCATTCTATCATTGCTTTAAACATTCATATTACTTGCGCAATGTTGATTTATTGTAAACTAATTGCCATCATTCAATAGCAATTAGGGCGGCTGTAGATCCATATTTACCCCTCATGTTAAATAGTCAATCATAACAACAAGTTTAGATCTTTGTGCAGTTGAAAGAAGGCTCATTGAAAGATTGCAAATTATTGCAAATGATCAAGCTTGACTGATGGTGTTGACAATGAAGAGTTTGTTATTGTGTTCTAAAATAATATCCATGGAAGTTCATAGTGTGATCTAACTTACCAAGGCAGCCAGTAATTAACATACCAATGTTTCATGGCACACTAACGCCACATTTGTGTCACACTGCTTTATGCATACCTTTGGTCTGCACACATGGCAGGAAAAAAAAAAAAAAAATGTAACTCAAATTTTTAAATGTGTCCATATGTTTGAAACTCCAATTTATAAAAATCTTTAACGAAACTGCTCCTTTGGTTCAAACGTATATAATAAACAAATTCAATCAACAAAACAGGGTTTGCCCTTTATCAATCCCCTTGAACATAAAGAGAATGAAAAATGAATACGTAATAACACGCAAGCCAAGAACTAAGATTGGAAGGAGTAAACAAGGACCGAAAGAGTAGACAGGGATTAAAAAAAAAACAGGCCACCACGACACTAAAAGAGAGAGTGAGGTGGAGCGCACCTTCTTGTTATCATATGTGGCAAGATCAAGTATGATGATACAGGATTAACGGGAAATCATGTGTAAAGTCAAGCTGACGTTGACAACTTGTGTTTTGAATATCTGTATTTTGAATTAGTATAGACATGTAACCTCGGATAGTAATTATCAAACTTTCTATGGACAGTCATTGTGTGATGCTCTGAATTAAGTCAAATTACAGAAAGGTAGTCTCCTGGTACAGTCCTTGCCCTCCTTGTTACTATTGTGACAGCACAGAATATAAAAGACCAAATAAAATATGGTTGAACAGCTGGTCTTTTGCTATAAAATTCCATTGGAAGTGCAAGTGGTTTATCAGGGATAATTAAGTCATTCTTTGTTTTAAAATCTCACTAAGATCAATAAACTTCTATCTTGGCTAAATCTGAAAACCACGATGTATCGTATTGTGTGACAGGGTATCATAAATCACTTTTCTAAACTAGTATCTATCGCATTTTTCAGCTTTTTGTAAACATCAAACTAGAAAAAGAAAACGGAAATAGTCATTGGCCACAATATTTATTATTCATTTGCTTCAATCATGGTAGCATGGTTGTGGAAGTTCATCCACATACTCTCTGTCATGATATTATCACTTTTACATTGCAACATCTGATTTTACAAGGACAATTACCACAAGTAAATTTTGAGCCGACACAAGAAGTTCTTATATGTTGTGAAATGATTATTTGTCAGAATGATGTTGAACAGTACCTCATATTCTCTTGAACGACCAATATTTTTTGGTTGGGTTCAGTGTTGAGAGAGCATATTTGGCAACATGTTCTGATATAGGCTGACTAAGTGAACTTTACTTTCTCAATTGCTCTCTCCTCATGAAACTGATATCCAAAAATACTCCAAATGAGGGCCAATTTAGAGAATGTGCTCACTTTGTCTTCCAAATTGCTTGATCATTGAACTAATGTGCTTGCTGTGTACATTGGCTCAGGAGTCAAATGATTTGTTTGTTCTGGCAGAGCACCGAATAACTCCCTTGCTTTTAGAATAGGTCAATACGGTGAAAGTACACTGTGGCCGCCCGAGCTTCTGCTATATCAATATGCCCTGCCTCTGCTTCCCAGCTAATTAAAGCGTCTACCAACAGACCTACATCATGTGTTACAGGCACAAAGAAATACTTTATTTTAAAACATATCTGAGGTGACATGTTACTTGAAAGTCACGATGGTTCCTTGATTTAATGTCGGTTACTTAATAATCCGAAGCTAAAGAAACCAAGTTACAGGTTTTATACCAGACCACACCTGCATTGTTGTTTTAATCACGGCCTTTCTTCGTGAAAAAAATATTACCCAAACTCCTCATATAATGCAACGAGGGCCTAATTAAATGATATATGTTGTAAATTCCTTTGTATCTCTTGCTTGGACACACAGTCAATAGACCAGAAAACAACATATAAATTCTACGATTTGTAGAAATACGCCAGGCATGTACTGATAATTGCCACCCGACTCTCCACCATATTATTGTTATTATCATTCATTTTACGATAAACCTGCTAATCACTTTTTGATATATGCCAAGCTTTGATCAAGAACCAAAACAAACACACCTGTAATATTGTTAAGCTAAGAAATACGGACTGAAGGACGTGACATCTTGCATGTTTTTTTAGCTGCAGCCAGATATTTGGTACAGGTTGACATACATGACTCGGCTATTGGGACATGACAAGACCCTAAGTATGTGATGATCCGGGCACTTTATTTATGATAACACTTGGGTTAGAAAGGCAAACTCCAACGTGACATCCTGACAGCTCAGGATTTTTAGTGGAGTGTAAATGCTAAACTGCATAAACTCTCCACAAGAGGCTCACGCCAAAATCCTGTCCCCAATGAAGTGCACTACTGGAGGCAACTAACACACAACGCTTTGTTAATTCCTCGCAGCAACTTTATGTGTGCACTGTAACACAGAAAAATGGAGTTAGAGTCGATATGGGCCTTTATGATTCATGCAGTCGCTTGAACTACATTGTCCATTGAACAAAGTGAATAGTATGGCGCAAATACGATATGCAGGATCAAATTCAGAACAGAGAAAGAATAAGACATATTCAATGTATCGTGAGCCTATTAAGGCACTTACGGCAAATAGGAAATAATCTGTCTATTAACTGTCGGATGTACTTTGATTCTCTGTGCAGTCAAACCATGAAACGGTCAAGTTAAGAAAGTAAAAGTCTTTATACTAGTATTTTACCGGCACAACTAAAGAAAATTAAAAGATGTTTTTTAATTTCAATTTTCGCTGCCATAAAGCTCATTTCACTATATCAAATTCTGTACAAAGGTAATATTGTTATTTCATTCTTACATGGTAAGGCAGTCTGTCTGTCAAACGGTGTGTGCACAGCGTTTGAAGTTTTAATTGACAAATATATGATTTCACACATACATTTTTAAATTGTTATTTTCAGAGAACAATCATACTTCTAAAGCAGTGACACATTCAATCAACCCGTGCACTTATATCACGAATACTATGAATGTAATGCATGTCTTCAATGAAAAGCGTTTGATCCACACACGATGAAAAAGTATGAGAATGTTTTTGTCATAGCTTCAATGAAGTGGTTTTGATGAAATTATCATTTTGGCTCGTTAGAAAATAAGATTATGTGTTTGAGACATACTCTTCCCTTCTCCTGACGAAAATCAGTCAACTTTTGTTTTCAGGTTGGAACTTTATGCTGAGGCGTCCTACAAAGCTCCGTTTTCTGAGCATAACTATTTCTAACATGTGTTGAAATGCGCCTTGAACATAAACGTATTGATATTTGCTTGATGTATAAGTTTTACTTGCTGTTTTGTCGCTGATCTTGTTAATTCTGTAACTGCAGATAAGATGAACAGCCGAATTCGTAACTTAAGATACCAGGCTTTTGTGACTAATTCATATGTTTAATCTTATGTATGACTAACGGCTAATATGGCTACAGTATTATACAAATACACATCTGAAAAACGCGAGCCAAACCAAAACTTGAAGCACGCAAACTAGATTTTTGTCCATGACAAGAGCATTATAGACAACAGAACAATAATAACGCAGGCCACACAGATAAAACCGATATATTAAAGACGTATGATGACCGACTGCTCATGGCAAGAGTACTGAAGAATACAGAATGAGAATAGTGAAGGCCACAAAAAAACTGATGCTTGAATGACATGAAATAGACAACTACCTATGGCAGAAGTACCTACTGCACATGACAAAATGGAAACAACAGAGGCCACATAAATATAAACACTTGAAGGACGTAAAATAGCCAACCTCTGATGGAAAGGGTGCTGAAGATGACAAAATGAGATCAACAAAGACCACATAAATAAAACAAATATTTGAATGATGTGAAAACTGAAATAGCCAACTGCTCATGACAAAATGGGACAGCTGAAGGCCACATAAATAAAAACCACACTTGAAGGACGTGAAATAGCCAAAATGCTCATGTCAAGAGTACTGAAGATGACAGAATGAGATCTACGAAGGCCACACAAATAAAACAAAAACTTGATGTACGATAAATAGCCAACTGCTTATGGCAAAAGTATTAAAGATGACAGAATCAGAACAACGAAGACCATATGAATAAAACCAATACCTGAGTGACGTAAAATAGTCAACTGCCCATGGCAAGAGTACTAACTGCTCATGACAAAATGGGAAAGCTGACAGCCACATGAATAAACACAACATCTTAAAGATGTAAAATAGCCAAATGCTCATGGAAACAGTGCTCAAGTTGACAGAATGAGAACAACGAAGACCACATATAAAACCAATACTTGAATGGCATGAAATAGCCAACTGCCCATGACAAGAGTACTAACTGCTCAGGACAAAATGGAAAGATGAAGGACACATGAATAAAACCGACATTTGAAGGACGTGAAATAGCTAATTACTCAAGGAAAAACTGCTGAAGATGACAGAATGAGAACAACGAAGGCCACATAACTAAAGCATACTTGATAGACGAAAAGTAGCCAACTGCTCATGGCAAAAGTACTGGAGATGAGAGAATGAAAACAACGAAAACCACATAAACAAAACCAATACTTGAATGACGTAAAATAGGCAACTGCTCATGGCAAGAGTACTTAATGCTCATGATAAAATGGGAACGATGAAGGCCACATAAACAAGACCATTACATGACGGACTAAAACTAGCCAGCTGCCCATGGCATGAGTACTGTAGATGACAGAATGAAAATAATGAAGGCCACATAAATAAAACAAATACTTGATGGACGTAAAATAGCCAACTGCCTATGGTAAGAGTACCAAATGTTCATGACAAAATGGGACCGATAGAGGCCACGTAAATAAAAACAAGACTTGAAAGACGAATAATAGCTACATGCCGATGGCCAGAGTGCTGACGATAACAGAATGGGAACAATGAAGGCCACATAGATAAAACCAATACATGACGGACTTAAAATAGCCAACTGCCCATGGCATGAGTACTGTAAATGACAGAATGAGAACAATGAAGGCCACATGCATGTCTTGCGTGACCAAAATGACATCAGATAAATGACCACTTCAGAAACTGATGACCTTATCAAAAATCCAAACCAATCTTGGAGATCACCAAGCATGGGATGATGACACCTTTGGGGTTATTTCTTGACGAGATGATGGTCATTTTATTACAGTGAAGACAGTATTCAAAAAAAGCGACGGACTGTGATGAACAGGAGGGTCGTCCAGCTCCGGAACCCAGTGGGGGTTAAACACACCGTGACGGGTCATTTTACCGGCAACCTGCAATTTGCACTCTCACGCATACCTCGTTGTTTGATAATTATGTTTTGCATAGTTTGTTACTTACTTACAGGTTGTCACGATGTATGACCTTATATGTAAAAATATTTTTCCCGGAGAAGTCTGTGTCTTAAAATAAGATAGATTGAGTTTGTCAGCATGCTGCCCATGTTCAGGATGAAAAGATACCTTTCGTTTGGTTTTTTGTGCCCCCCCCCCCCCCCATCCATAAACAAAGTTTACAAAACAGTTGCATGTTGTTGCCACCATATTTAGTATCATAGGTGCATAACACTGCTTTGTCGTTTGATAGATATGATCAGAAATGTTGGGAAATTAACATTGATCAATCAGATCAAAAGGTAAAATTGTTAATGTAGAGTTGAATTGTATACGTAATGAAGTACTAGGTATTATATCCTGTGCAAAAGCATCTGCATTTCCATGGACACCTCAGTTCTCCCGAGGTGTTGCTAGAGAAAGCCTCAAATTCTTGTAATAGTTTTTGATATGTCATACCTGGAGTACCTGGATGGCCTATTGGGTGGAGCATATGGCTTTTTTCCCAGCTCGCCGCAAGGGTGGAGCTCATGTGCTCCTACAAGCAAGGTATTTCATTACATGACAAACAGGGGGTTTTACCAAACTGCTTTAAAAAAAAAAAACAAACTTGTTGTGCAGTTTCACAATCGTACCTCCCCACAGTCACGAAGAAATACAAATTCCAGGGGTTGGTGTCTCTAAGAATGATGCACGAATGACTGTGCTTTGGTTTTCTTTATCTGGCTTCATTCTTGTAGGTGATTTATAGTGTTCAACGCAATCCAGTATATTAGGAGCATAAACGTGTCTCATGCTTTTGTGCATATTGATATTCTTTTATACAGGAGAACCTTGATAATTTGTAAATGTATCGCGTGTCCCGTAAATTTCTTTTAACGTTCAGCTACACAGTGTTAATATGAGGCTACAGTACAGAGACAGATTTTTGCTTCTTCAGGAGGAAGTAGGCTCGGTATTTTGGAGACTTCACAAAATGTTGTAAATTACCGGGTCAAGTAATGTGCCTTTTCTATAATGTGCGACTAGGCACAATACAAAATTGACTAATAAATGGGTCCAAATATAGAAATAAATAAAATGAATTTTCTTGTGATTTACGTACGTACATGGGAAATTAGAAGGCCCAGAGGCTGAACAGTTTTAGTTTTCGTGACAAACGTAACTATAGCAACCCTAGGGCGAAGGAAAACTGGGTGCATAATGACATAATGAGTGGAACGTTTTGAATACAAACTGCTTCCCAACTGGCACGTTGTACCCCAAAGATAGAACTGGATAATAGGCCATTTACAGGTCATGTCTGCACTTGCGTTTTTTGATGGTGTTGGCACAAAATTTCTCTTTTGAAGAATGGGTCATTGGGTCGATTTTCATTCTGAAACGGGTGGATGCGTTTGTAGTTTTATCTGTCTGAAATCGGACGAAATGCACAATTTATTGTTAATCCTTAAAGAGGAAAACGAAAGGAAGGATAGAAAAGCACGGTAGGTGTTGGGACAAATGGGCCACATTTCTCTCTAATGAGGTCACTCTAGTTTTGTCAGCCAACCATTAGAATAGTTGACTGTCTATTTGTGTGTACACTAGGTTGCACCTCAAATGACCAATAAAGGCAACACTTCAAGCAAACGTCCGAGTAAAGTCTTCTTTCTTATGAAATGCCCGAAGTCTCCTTTGTGAAAAAAAGAGTGAGCACATGAAGCCTGTCAGTGGGGTCTTTCTGGGAGAGATAGCATGTATGTGAGTTCATCTTTGCATGTCACACCCCCTCTTGTGTTGCAATGCAACCGGGAATACAACGGACACCATCTGAGGCCTGATGTATAGTCCCAAAACAACCTGCTGTCTCTGCTGCAGTCATACACCCTGGATGCATAGACGCTTTGGGTAGGGTGAAGTTGAATGTTGGTTTTATCACCAAAGGTATTGTCAACTGGCAGACTGATTCAACACGTCTAACTGTCAGTCACGCTGTAATCCAACATGAAGCGTCATATACAATGATATCAGTTACCATTTTACATTGCCGACTCGTTGTATGCCGCATCAGTACAATCAGTTGCCTATGGGATAAACTTGGGACAAGCTGCCCTATGTTTGGGTCCATCGCCAACGGAATAAGTTGTTGTCAAGACACAGATCTGGCAGTCACTACATCTGTACATCCCGCACAAGGGAAACCACCTTCGGATGACAGACGTGTCGTTGAGGTCAAATGATCTCAAACGTCAATCAAGACATTGCCTGATTTACAAAAGAGATGACATCATAATTTGAATCAAACGTGCAACACCATAGGTTTCTTGTCGCTCAAAAAACAAAGAAAAAAATCTACCCCCCAAAAAAAATCTGAAAAAAAACAAACAAACAACAAAACAACCAAAAACAACCCTACCGCCCCCAAACAAAAAAACAAAAAAAAAAAAAAAAAAAAAAAAACAGAAACAAAAAAAAAAAACAGAAACAAAAAAAAACCAAACAAAACAAAACAAAACAAAACAAAACAAAACAAAACAAAAACAAAAACAAAAACAAAAACAAAAACATTAAAAATACCTCAAACAAAAACAACACACGCACACGCACACACACACACACACACACGTACGCGCACACATACACACAGGCACACACACAGACACACACAAACTTGATCATGCACGCAACCCTGACTGTTTAGTGGATCAAGTTTGAACTTTAAATGTTAGGTATTATAAAGATGTAAATAAAACGCTGCTTGAAAAGTGGCATTATAATGAAGAAACAGAAATATTTAAGGCGATCTATGTTTCTGTCAATAAAAGTAGGTATGCCTGGCTTAACCCAAATCAAAGATGGGAATTCGTTAATGTTTTAAATTGCAACATATTCCGAGCTCATGACTGCAGATATTATTGTTTATGCTCATCAGGAGGTACCAAAAGAATGTTACCTGGACATGATATAAGTGCGATGGTTTAAGACTGAAGTATATCAACACTATGAATTGTCTTTACATAAACATTTTGCATAATATTTGGATTGATGATCTTTAAGTGTGCAATTAGTGTTAATAATGCTTGCTCATAGATTTTGGCACTACAGATTGACACATGTATGTGCAATGTCCTGTGTGTGACTTTTGGAGGTTTTTTTAACTGAAAACAATCATATCCAACACCTGTTAAACCCACGTAGCTGATTGTAATCCATGCAGGCTATTCTTTCTCCAATGGCAGAAAATCAGTATTTTCCGGTGATATAATGAAACACAAAATAGTTCATCTATGATCGTCTGCCCGCTTAATCAATTCAGTATCCCGGACATAGGGTAAAAGTGTAAATTAGAACCTGATTAGGCACCCACACACCGAGCATACAAGGGACAAGGTTGTACGAAGTTGGGCTGAAATAATGCAGGCCATATTTGATCTCAATTTGCTCCAGGTGTGTCATGGTTGTTACTTTTACTTGCATGCTTTTTGCTTCACCTTTCTTCCAGCTTGTGTTCCCTTTCTTACTGGGACTAACCGTTTAGACTCGATATAATTAAAGCAATGTTTACCGCCAATCTTTGACCGGACCAAGAGATCTAAGCTTTCATCCCAGTCCGTTAGCTTGGCTATTGGTCAACACCACTCACGTAATATACAATGCTTTTGTTGCAATACTTAATTGAGGAACTGGCCTGTTCAATCTCAGCACATTTACTTTAGGGTTTAAGTATTGGTGGAATTGGCTCAAACCAATATTTACCTGAAATTCAGGAAAAAAGAAACAACATCAATTCACAAACTGAAGCTGATGTAAAATTGGAGCTTATTGGAATGCTATGGAAGTGTTGAAGGGAATAATGGGATTTACTTTATGCCTTCTGAAGTGTCACCGTGAAAAATTTCCGTTACATGTGCAGTTGCATAATCGTGCTGAGATCAGTTGAAAAGTTTGCTTGATACATTACTGCCGTCGAATTTGTTGGTTTTATTGATCCGATTTCTAATAAGTGTCCACCAGTAGGACTGAAAAGTCGCAGTACAAACAAATAATGCGTGTATTGACCGAAATTAGCGTGTTTCTCATTTTTGTGAACAATGTTAGTTCATGTTGACTTCAAAGTTATTCTTTTGGAATATAGTAACAGTTTTACTTTAAAAACCATGCACGATCTATTTACATTTGCGTTTTTCAGTCGAGGTATCTTGTTGCTGTTTTCCTTGGAATCTTTTACTCTAGAACAAAATCTCCTGAAAATTGGAATTGTATAACATTCTTTACATTAGGTCAGTTTGATTTAAACATATTTTTATTCGAAAAAGGCGATTGGGAAAAAGGGAATAGCCCTTTCGCACCTGAAAAAGTAAGAGGAGAACGATATACAACAACAGGACACTGGTACCCAGAGTGGACATCACTTTACGAAAACAGATAGATCGGCAAAGCTACACAAGAATCGGTAACAAAACAAGACATCACTGATAGAACAAAAGAAAAATGGGGTATGCCATAGTAAATACGTACGTCGTTACTCTCATAAGGATACCTTTACAAATCATATGACTGCCCCACCTGCCTGTTGATTGGATGTATGAATGTACAGCCTTAAAATAGTTTTGTTATCTTTAAAATTACACTTTTTTTCAAAGCAAACAGCAATGTTATGTATATTAGGCCAGTTTCGTACAGACAGTCGGTGAACTATTTCTCATCCAGATCACTATCCATAACCTTTGTTGTGAACATTCTCCTCTGCAATTTAATGTTCATTCACGTACAGAAAAGTGTTTTATGAAGAACGTACTTTCTTTACCGCTGTACGACTTCCTGTAATTTTCACTGGAACGTTTTATACAAAACCGAATGGTTGCACCATTGAATAAAGGAGCCACCAAATTTATGTGTCAAATTGCGCGCATGGGGAAGAAGAGGTTACTTCACCTGAGATTTAAATAGGAGCACAGCACGCTAAACAATAAAGGCTAGCAAAGCATGGAGCGTAACATGTTACAAATATTCACTATGCACTGGTTGACAAGTGAATCTTTTTACTTATCGCCATACGAGAAACATTTTTTACCTGGATAATTTAGATCGTCCTCAAATTAAGTAGATTCCATACCCGCAGGGCATATGTTTGTTTTTGGCCTTCAGTGTACATTTCTTACAGGGATCACCACACTGTCTTGCAACAGTAATCTTGACCCCAGTCTGGAAAAATGTCGCATGCATATCGGCACTGACTGTAAGGATTGGTCAATGGCACACACGTCATATTTTATACTAACTAGTCGTTTCACGCATAAACTTTGGAATTTAAAAATGTTGATAAAATTTGTATGCAGTTTCACCCTTTTTAATCCACCCTTAGTTCTCAAGAGTGTCACGTTGTGTGTTTATAAAGTCAGAATGCAGGTTAAGGGGAGACGGACATGGTCATGTTTACTTCATGCGGATTTATAAATTTATTAGAGGTCACGGTAAAAGGTGCAATGGAGTTTGATAAACCTGAACGGCTGTGTATGCTACCACTGAGTGTTAGCTGACTAATGTGGCATTGAAGAACGACGTATACACTCTTTATAAGTATACATACGCCACATGTGGTAACCACACAACTTCACTTACACAGGGCTATGCAGCACGTAACAAAATAACAAAAGTAGAGGTCACCAGAGTGTGACTTGCAGAAGGCATTTGATTATGTCTGTCACGCTGTTTCAGCAAATCCTCTGGCCTATGGTTTAAGTTTTGTGGTGTCGGTGCTTTCTCTTTGCAGTACTTGTGTGTTGCTAAAATTCATGGCACGAACGTCTCACATTTTTGTTGCAGCTTATTCAAAATAAAAAGTCCATAACTTCATCTTTTCCACCTTCCGTTATTCATCCCCATCCAGTCGAACGACATATGATCTTTCTATTAGCTGTTCATCCTCTTTACCTTTTCATTGAGCAAGTACCAAGGCCCGTACTGAATTTTATGCCTTTGATACAACATTTATTGTACATATAAACCATGGCATTAAGTTAAACCAGAAGTATGGATGAGTTGCCATATATTTTGTTTGTTACTTGTGTACATTTGGAATGCTCAGCTTTGCTTGGTATGTGGTAGTGTCAAGATTAACCGTTTTTTTATAATTCCCGAAGTTATTTCTTTTCTGTCAATATATAAATGAATGTCGCGGATATGGCCACAGGATTCTTGTTACTTGAAGCACCCCTTTCAGTAATCCTACTGCAGAGCTGACTGGGTAATGGCAGTTTTTGTAACTTTATTTACAGCAAATGTAAACTTATTTATTAACTCGAGCCTTCATTGTGAATATTCAGGTTTGGGTATCTCCTGAAGGATAATTCATTCCTAGTTACCCTGTATATAGCAAAATGCCAATGTTAGAGTAAGTCTCTCGCGATCAAGCAGCTGAATGCAGTGGTCGAGTGGGGAAAGGGAACAGACCTTGCGGGTAAAAGCTGTGTCAAGTATCGGAAAATCAAGTGCCCTCTGACAAACAGCACAGTTTGATAGTTTGAAACAAACAAACTTGTCCTCCAAGCTTGATGTTTGGTTAAAGTCAGACCACTTGGGAAGTATACACTTTAGGAAAAAGGACCATGTAAACCAGTATGGCATCATATAAACTACTGAAACCTATAGCAATTGCGCCACAGATCAACTCCCGACACGTGTTCTTTCAATTCATCATACGAAATGCCGCGAATACGTCTATCCGTGGATGCATATATAAAAAGGTTTCAGCTAGGTATTGCTTTACGTATCTATCTGTGTAGATCTGTATAAATCAACAGAGTTTGCGTTGTAACAGGTGCACACATGACATTATGCGCATCTACATTTATGACACAAACTCTAAATCTCTTTCATGCTCATAAATAATCACGCGGGGAGGTACAGTGGGTGGTACGAATATCTCAATATGAAGATTCACCGGGGTATAATTACTGGAAGAAAAGAATTACCACAATATTGCACCCGGGGCTACTCCTGCGCCGCTGTTTGGCAATTACATAATGTATGAAGATAAAAGAGCTATAAAAATAAACTTGGCATCCTTATGACAGCGTGTTTGGTCGTCCTTGAGACAGTGCATGGTCAGGTACTGACTTACTTACAAGGCCACGCAATGAGATGTTGCGTTGAGCGGTAAATAAACTATATGGAGCAGGGGGTGGTGGTTACTCCCTCAAATATTTGAGCAAGGGTGTTTAGCTTGACCCATTAAAAATCCACCCTTCAGCTTCACCCCACCTGTCGCCATAAAATGGAATTTTTACTAAAATAGTAGAAATTATGCCAAAACATAGCATGGAAAGTGCTCCTTGAAGAAAATTTTAGCTTTAATTGCGGATTTTCCCCCAAATGTTTGACCATGACACTGAAAAATTACTCTTATATAGATGATTTTTTGTAAAATACTTGAGCTTTGTCACGAAATTTCGCTGGCATAATTAACTTACTATGGTCACTAATGGGAGTGCTCTCCTCCCCCCCCCCCTGGTATATCATACAATATGGAAATTCAAGTGTCCAGGCGTCTGAATCTAAAGAGCTACGTTTCCTTTATAATGGCCCCAGTTCATTTGTATGTGTATGTTCCATTTGGGTCATGTGCTTACATATGAAGAATGCAAGTAGAAATGCAATCACCCATAGCTAAAACGAACAATAGTCTTACATGGCAATAGATGAATACATACTGTACATATAGTCAGAAGTTGTCTACCTTTTCAAAGACACGTGACACTTTTTTTTTCAAAAAAATTACGAAATGCTCCGGAGAGAATATGTTTGTACTGTTTGACAATTTATTTTACTGACACGGCTGTGCATAAAGTAGATAAGCAACTAAACCTTTATGTAAAAATTAAGGCATACGATACTCCGTCATATTTAACAATAGAGCGTGCAGTCAGTAACGGCACCCAAGTATGCAAGGGTGAAGGATACAAGTTGTGCACACGCCGAGTTAGTCCAGGTTATGGGATGTAAAATGTGTACGGAACGTTGCGATAAATATACCAGTAAAATGTCGTAGGTCCACTAACATGTGTATTTATGACATACGTAAACCAACCTACGCCCGGCCTTTACAAGGTCCGCAACAGAGGAGAAAATTCCTAAAAATTGTGTACATTTCGGGACAAAAAATAGTGAGAAAAGCCCCGAAAGTTCAAACATATGCCAAGCACTTGTCGTGACGTTGATCGTATGAACAGGATAGAGAGTTTGTGCAAAGGGCAGGATCCGGTTACAAGGGAATACAGCAGAATTTAGACACAAAATGATAACCACAGAAATGGGGCTCAAAGTTGCAGCCGTCTGCACACCACCGATGCACATGCTATTCTTATTTGAAGGTTGACCTGATGTATTCATTTTTACATCCATGTTATTTCGAAGATATACAGTGAACACTCTGCAATGTATGGTATTTGATATTGTTTAGCGCAGGTGTGTACACCATACTGTAAAGTATAATAACAATTTCGGTATATCTATTTATAATAGGCTTTGCTGCAATATTTCTCTTGTTGCTTTTCTGTGTTTCAAGATTCATGGTGGTAACCATCTTGCATTTCCTGTTATGTCAACCATGTCCATTTAAAGGTTGAACAAAAATGCAAAGGAAACTGAAGCTCTGCAGATGAATACAGTTCACACATATTTGTGTAAATTTTACCTAATTGCACTAAGTATCATATATTTCGCAGAGTAACATATTTGAGGAAGAAACGAATTTATGAATCGTAAGGGTACATTAGATGTTTTAGTCTGTTGAACAATGCGTTTGGTGATACATTTAGGGACTTAAGGGAAATAGATAGACCAAACAGTGCGTTCACGTGCGTTTATAATAGCTCTCTTAATATCACTATGTATGGGGAAGTTAATAACATGCTAAAAACTCGGAACGGGGGTCTGTAATTTATGGAAAGGATCGTCAATTATAAGCGTGAAGTTCAAGATAATTTCATTTTTTGACCTAGAATGTGACAAAGTGGGCAAAGATTGAATGAGAACACATGGGAAATTGCAGAGTGTATTGAACATTTGGACTCAACTCAAACACAAAAAGAAACAAATCTTAAATATGGTGAAGATTACTATAAGAGCGGACAAATCAAAAACAACAAGAACAAGAACAAGAACAACAAACCCCCACCCCCCAAAAAACCAACACCAAAAACACCCCCGCAAAAACACCACCCCCAAAACCCCACACCCAAAAAAGAAGGGAAGCAAATAGAGTTAAGTAAATAAGTTTTTAAGAACGATCTAAATGGAGCTTTTCCAGTATTTGAAAAATGCATTTATAAACCTGTAAGTTTCCAAGGACAAGGTTACGTTTTTGTGGATATTTTAGCAGAACAAATTATAGCTGAATACGTTGGCTTTCCTCTATAATCTTAATCAGAGCGTAGTGCTGTACGTTGGCTTCATAAATATAAAGCAAGTCACCTGGGCCTGGAAATTAAAACGGAAATTTTCCATTTTAGAGGCGCGAAAGTAGACTGGCACGTGTGAAATCAAACTGCTACGCTCTGGTGATGATTTATGAGCTTCTTTATGTTCACCATGGCCAGCTTTTGCGTTTTGTAATGTGTGTTGAATCAATGCATATTCTTTTGCTCGAATTTTGTTGGAATAAACTTTGGATTCAAGATTATGCCAAGGGGGATGGGGTGGAGGAACCAGGTTTCGTTGCATTTTATTATCTTCCGGTTAGCTAGATAAAAAGAACGTTTGACGGGTGCATAAATGGGAGTGCACCTGCGTGTTTAGAAGCATGTTTGCTCCAAAAGCGAGAACACAAAGTGAACACGAGGTTAACATAATACTAGCCACCTAGTCATTTCCTTTTGACAGAAAAAGAAACAGAACAGTACTTCCTAGTTGTCCGAAATATGAACATGAGCAGCTATTTTCTGCCCAAAGTAGCTTTGCATGTCAAAATGAAACTGGACTGGGCACGGCAAGAGTAGACCAGCAAGATTATTACCATGGTGTCGTACATATCTAAAGGTCTGACCACATGTTAAGATATGATCTCTTCCATCCATGTCCATGGATTGATAGTGATAAATTCTGACCACTATTCCCTGCAGGTAAATTTAAATCACCTGTGTTGACTTAATATGGCAAGATTGTTTTCATACGACCTTCGAGCATTTTTGTGGAATCCTCCACTAGTTTCTGCAGCTGTTAAGATCGACAAGCTGCAGATGCAGATGATGCTCCTTTTGACATTAGCTGTGCTTTTGATCTGGTCAAAGGGCCTAGGGTAGTCTAGACACTCCAGGTTACTTAATTACTTTAATGCTGTCTGTCTCGTTTGCTTTCAAACTGCCAATAGTCGATTCATCGGTTGAGGAGAAGGCAAAACAGAACACACTCTTCCCAAGCAACACGCCGTGTTTATGGCCATACTCATGAACAATTTCTTTTGGATATACAGCAAAAGTTGTCAACAAATATAACAGTCATTCGGATCAGGTATTGTGTTCTCATATCACGGAAGTAGGTCATATGTCGAAACTTACATTACTTTCAAGTCACAAGGAGTCTCTATTCTTGATATTCTAGACCTGTTTTAATTTAACAGGAACATTGTGTTCATTGATCATGTCAATTTTGAGACGTGACACGAAGTATGTTACTTTACATCGTAACTCTAATTTGACCAAGTCGGTTTGTTATCTGAAACTAAATCTGGCACTGAGAAAGAACGCATCTGAATACAATTTGTAAAGTAATGGACTGTGTAGCACATTTGTGTTTGTTTAAGATTAAAGAAGACGTAAACAAAATATTCCAGTTACGTATATAAACATCGTAAGTACTAATGTAACCTGATGTTATTATTCCGCAAAACCAAAACTTTTTCAGTTAAAACAACGAATCATGAAATTAGACAAATGCACCTTTAATGTTAAGCCACTTGTATAATTCTCCTTCATCATGAGGCAGCGAAGTAACTGCGTCTTTTATGCAGTTTAACGAGTATCCAATGTAGTTTTTAGCTGTCAAATTCAGGATGATCATCCATACGTTGAATGCTGTGACGATATCACGTCAATATGAACTTAAAAAATTAAATGAGCGTTATTTTGAGCATTAAAAATGAAAAAGAGCACACGCAATGTAAACGCGTATTTAGGTACAGCTACATTACAGATTCGCTACATTTAAGAAATCATATATCCATCTAGCGGTATTATGGTGACGTCAAATATGGTAGTACTAATTACAGTACAGTTGGACTCAAACACATAAATTATCATGTGGATAACATATTCACCCGAATCCGAAAGTCACAACAAGACCATAAACCGGTGCGGCTCTATTCTTGATATTCTAGACCTGTTTTAATTTAACTTGTCAATATTTTAAGCCACAATTTGCGTTTTATATGAGGAAGTGTTGGGCCTAGTTTTAAAAACAGCTTGCATGGGATAACATGGATTTGTGCAGGGGAAGTATAAGGGTCTGGTTCCTTCAATAGTCTGCCATTAACCTGTGTACACGTGCTCCTTATTTTCCCGAAAATAGAAGTGATAAATAAAAAGCTAAAACAGCAACTTCCGTCCTGTCAGATGGGTGGCTGAGGTTACTGAAATATGGCTTATCAAATTTTAATTCGTGCAATTCTGCTGTTGCCTTTGAAGCGGACCTGGTTCTGTGCTGTTTCTTTTACACTTGGTCTGCCTTTCTTTGGTAGGATTTTATTTATAGTAAGGAAATTAAAACTCAATACTGTGACCCTTCCCATAGGCTGAGACACCGGAAGTTGATCATTATCACCTTGCCCAGTAGCAGCCTCTGGTGCCTGGTGTGTTGCAGCCTGTTATCGTGGCAGTTAAACTCAGCCAATTAAAAAAACCTAAGTCACTTGTCCAAAGCTAAGACAGTGACATTGTCAAATAAGGGCAGACCCCCCCCCCCCCCCCAAGTAGACGGCACCCCGAGCTTGAGTCTGCTTTGGAGGCAATTACCGCTGCGGCTCAGCCCTTATTTTTATACGGATCGGCGCTTTACGGAAGAACCTTATTAGCAAAGAAAAATGTATCCCATACGCACGAGATACTAGCTCTACAGTTAACAAAAGGCATTAAGACAGGACCTTGATGATGAGACCCCATACACGTACAGCTCGTGGCACTGCAATTGGGCCATTGAATGCTCAAAGTATGCTTTCATTCCGCTTATTAGACACTGATATGCCTTTTAATGAATTCTGGTGACCAGATCTTCTAATGTTGCAAAATGAAAGTCCCATAACAGTCGTTGTCGACGATTTAGGTAAGAGTAAAGGGTCAAACCTGCAGACAGCACAAAGGGAATATAGGAGGTGCTTGCAGAAATAGTCATCAGTCATGCCGTGTAGGTTATCAATCATTACATTTTGGCTGGAATGTTGAGCCCAGCGTACCTTGACGTATTAGTTTATTGGCACCAGAAGACAGTACTTGTCCCCCGAGAAGCGTCATAATCGAGCGGCGAGCTTTCGGTAGAGAACCTTGCATATCATGTGTCTTAACTTTGCATTATATGATGTTTGCAAATCTGACATGTCCCTGACAAAATCAGCCTCTAACATGAACTCTTTGCCTTGTCAAATGAAGTCGACAGACACTGGGAGAAAAGAAAATAAAGGTAAACATCAGGTATTTTCAGGACTATCTGTAATAGGCATTTCTTCTGTCTGGCCTACGCTACTGATAGGACGCCAGGATCCATATCATGCATGGACGACTTTTGGCTAACACAGACGACTTCGAATGTTGAAAGATTGTGAAATTGTGTTGAAAATACAACGTAGCTGCCGTTGCGTTGATGAATTAAGAAATAAATTAAAAACTTCAAGAGTAAGACCATTCTGATGAAGATGGCAAGCCGGGATAACAGGATGGCAGTATCATGATTTGGTGATTAAGGAAGGTGTTCTTCATAAATTGTTTTTGAAACAGTAGTATAGCGTATTCACCAAACCTGATTTCCCTGTTCTGTCACGTCAAAGAAGTATATAAAACTACGAAGATGGCAAATGTTTTAAAACTATTTTAGTAAAATTGTCTTCTTGATAGGACAGTCTCTAAACTTGTATTGCTTTACCCTTTTTTGATATAGCAAATTTTAGAACACACCACAGAACGTAAATTATGCCATTTTCTAAAACTTGAAGAACCGTGGCTGTTATGATTGTCTTGGTCACAAACAGACGATCCAACCAGCGTCACGCCCCGGATAAAGAAAAAAGGCTTTACGGAAGAAAACGAACAAATAGACAATATATTTTAATGCGTACATGTACATATAAATTTCGACATTTCATATGAAAATAATATTAGAAAAAACTTTGAAATAAAGGCACATTTACATTACTGATAGCATTAATTTCGAATCCACAAAACTAAAGCCGCTGACATACATGTATCTTGCTGACGGTAAGGGGGAACTTGTATTCGACCATTCAGCCACTTCGTCAAGTTCACTGATACTGTTGTTGTCATTATTGGTGGCTTTTCCAGTCTCTCTGATTGTATGATGTCTTGCCCCTGTGTTCATAATGCATCCTTCGTAAGGGGGGGGGGGTGAGGGATATAGTGTTTAGTCCCGTCGTCCGCAGTGTATCTTATTTTCCTGATAAAACTATCCTCTCTTGACCTATTACCTCTTAATTTGGTACAGATAATCTGTGGGTCTGGGGAATTTTCTCCATATAATAACACATAACCTTGAGGTCAAAGATCAAGGTCAAATCCTTGTTGCATTTTCCTACTGACTCAGCAATTATCACATATTGGCTTATACCTTCTTGATGGTGCATCTTAGGCCCAAGGTTACTATTATACGTTAAGAGGAAAGTATCGATGGGCTATCATACAGGGGCTATCAATTTGTATGGTTTATTTAAAACCTGAGTGACCTTGAAATTCCAAGCTGCATACATTCTTGTTGATTACTATTTAAGTCAATGGGGATTGCAATGCTAATTCACATTTTCAACTCGTTCTCCAAAATTATTGGCCAGATTTACTTCAACATCGGTGGGGATGTACATCGGTTAGGTTTTCAGATTTTTTTTTTGGGGGGGGGGGTAATTTCTATTGATTACCATATAAGTCAATGGAGTCTGCAATGGTAGTTCACATTTTGACTTCTTCAAAACCCTAAGCCAGATTCACTTTAAACATTCGGTACACATACTCCATAGATTTTGGGTTTTATTTTTTCATATGGTTGTGGATGACCTTAAGGACATAGGTCAAGGTCACAACGCCTTGCAGAATAAAATGTATTCCCTGCTACATCGTCAAAAGGGTATGATTGAGGTCCGTCAAACTTAATCAGCATTTACGCAGGCGAGACTTCCCCCTAAATTTGTTCAGAGGTGACGTTGAGGTCAAAGGTCAAAGGTCAAGGCGAAACTTTCTGCAGAAGAATGGTAGCCCTCTTAGAGGGTGGCCTCCGGTGAGAGGCGTGCATTATGTTTTTCGCATGAAAAGTTCGTTGTTAGAGGCAGCAAAATTCTGATTCCATTTTGTTCCATATTTATCAATTCTTGCAGTTTAGCTTCATGTTTGTCATTCTGTTTTGTTTTGTGAAATAAGCCCAAGGTTCAAATCAAGCTGTCACAACAAGATGATGATTTTCTATGGAAACGTTTGGTCCTATTGACCTTGGTCACCAAGGATGATGGCATTGTTTGAAGATAAGTTCCATTGTCCGTTAAAAGCGTTCATTGCTGTGAGTCTAACGAGTCATATCGGAAATCCAATCTGGTTGAAACGGTCCACAAACGACAGATACGACACACTATTACAGCAGGCAGGCACCTAGATATCTTGATACCGTTTACCAAAGTACCTGTAGTTGAAAGGGTAATTCTGGATGATCACTTTGACGTTCATTTGTTGAGTTACCTGCTCCATACAGTGTTCAAGTATTGGCTATTATTGTGACCCTTCAAGTTGCCACTTAGGATTTTTTAGCATTCAGCAAAAACTAATCATAATAGCCCCTCTAAAAGGCTCAAATCGAATATCGTTATAGGAAACATAAAACCAAGGTGTTTTGACGTGATGTCCTCAGCATGATATCAAATGATGTAGGTAACAGAGGCGGTTTTCTTCATGTCTATGTAATTCGCAGCATCCTCTTGAATACGACCTGTCAGCCTTCCGTTACCTCTGACAGGTCTTTGCCAAATGCTCTTTTCCTTAACTTTCTGGTTTTTTTTTTGCTTTGCCCGAATCATTTAAAGAGTTTAAAATAAATTCAATTGATATGCCGGTAAACCATAGTTTTGGGATCCATTTTTCTTCCATTTACTCCCATTTGCAGCATCAAAGTAGCCCAGGTGTTTTCTAATTGTACACCAGACTTTTTGCATGTTGTCACGTGATTTACTGTAAGGGGATCTTGGTTCATTGAACCATTTGGTTCCACCGGACACCCTTTCCCAAAGGCGTAAAAACTTGAATAGTTTCTACATTTTTATCAGGACATATCACGATAATTCAGCAGTCATAGCAAACTAGGGACGTTACATGTGGTTGAGTTTAAGTGGATATTACGGCTTGACGTTTTGTTTACAATCGAATATTTTGGAATGTGCTTTTTGTGGGAAACTGGATATCTATGGCTGAAGTCTTTACTCGTGTACAGAGACATCTATTGGACGACATGAAAAAATGACCATTTAAAGTTGTATAGCTATTGGGAAGTATTTAAAGGGGCAGTGGTGGTTAAAAACAGGGCTGCTGGAACAATATGGTCCCAACATGTTGGTATTGGATAAATGATGCAAAACGTTTTTTATTCACCAAAGGCCTCTAGATTATTAGTCTTATACCCTTTATGAAATATTTAAAATGGTTCACTAAAATTCGTTCCTGCTGATGGGTGATAGGAACGCCCAAAACTTCAGTTGTGAAAAGAGGTAAGGGGTCATTTACAAATAAAAACCTTTCCAAAATTCCGAAAAACCATCGGAAGTGAGGGAGGGGGGTTGAATAAAAATCGCAATTTCACCTTTGTTTGGAAACGTCCATTAATTTGCAAAAAGAATAAGAAAAAATCGCCAACAAGTGACAACTGACAAGAAAAATTGAAAATTACAAGCCTGAATGGACAACCATGAATGCCCAGTGGACAACCAAATTATTTGGCACTTCTAGGATTTCAAATGACATATACACTGAAAGTGTGCATCAACAATACAGTTTTCCTGTTTAGCTGACTGTCGTGGCTGCTGTTTTTGCTGACTCATCGGTGCCTGGCCAATCGGAGTGCCTGCCCCCCAATGGACGTGCAAGCACTTCAAGGTCTAACTGAGTAGGCAAATACGCAATATAAAGTCTTGAAATAGGGAAAGGCAAGGCAGAAGTGAGAGGGCTTTTTTAAACGCATGTCTCGCAGATGTTTCATTTAACGGGCCAAAATTCCAGTATCTACCGTTTTTGTTACTTCTTATTGGGGCGGTGGACATTGTACAAGTGGTTGAAACCAAGAAACTTGAATTTAAACTTTCTTAAAGGGTGGGAACAGAGTGATAGTTATTGTCTTTGGAAACAAAGCTGAATCTAACACGCTGAGAGAAGCTTAATCCTATAAATTGTGCATATATATACTAGTCTTGGCAATTAAAAGAACGTTGTGTAATTTACATAACTATGCTTACTTCAGGTGTGTAAAGCGATCACTGTACAACTGTTCCTGAAATGAGCGCACACTCGCCCGTTTTCAGGAGCGCTGACAAACTTTGAGCTCTTTTCCATCTGTGTAAATGTACATTTATGTGCCTACCAGTAAGCAGATATTATGAACACGAAGAAACAAGGTATTTTCTACACATGCGAAGATCAAATTGGACGACAGATAAGGTGCACATGCCAGTCAAGAACCTTGGTATTTTGGAAGAAAGGTATCCACAAAAGTTTCTGAAAATAACGTTTGTCTGTAATATTTAGACAAGATCCTCTAGTTTTATTTTCTTTCTTATCACAGAAAAAGGTTTTGAGTTGAGAGTCAAGTACTTTCCAAAGAGGATTGCTTTCATCAAATTCCACATGATGTTAACACCTTGAATATACAAAAAATACACATAGAAATAAAGGTACTTCAGGTTAATTGAGAATAAAGATTCTGACGTATAACCAAATAATATTCTCTAAATGTTTTTTTTTTTTTTTTTTTTTTTTACTTTTGTATAGTGACATCGGAATTTTGAAAGGTAGGCCATCAAGGGTATTGCAACCTTAAATATTTCAGAAAGCACAGAGACTCATTTTAGTTTAACACCATAGGTACCTTTTACATATATGGAATGTAGTAAAATTGGGTTCCATTACATCTATTCCAGGGGAAGGCCCCACCCTAATATACTTTCCAATTTGATACGTATTGTAGCTTTTTGAATTTAGAAATAATGATTAGGGCAATCAAAGTGAACACTTTTCATACGTGGACACTCTCTGCACCGAAAGGTAAATATGGTGAATCGATAAATATTGCTCGTGTTTCCCTAATTGAAACATATCGTATTTAACCTGTTACAAAATGTTTCAGGCTGTTGTGAGGTCTGCAAGTCGTTGATGTATATTTCATTTAAAGCACACGAGGAAAATGCGAGTGAAATCATGTAATGGCCAGTTATGGCTGTTTCAAGTCCTTGTTAGTAAAGCCATAGTGACCCCCAAAACTAATTAGCTAAATTTTTGTCTGTTTAAGACGTGCCAAATTTGAGCAAAATATAGCCAGTTGGATATGAGATAACATATTTGCAGGAGGGAAGAGCTGACAAAAGATGATTCACCTATTGCCACAAAGTGAGAGCTCAACCCCCAACACTGGAATCAATGACCGAGTGAAGGGAGTTAGGATAATGTAGTCCGTATGGTGTACTGAGTTAACAATCTAATTTGACTAAGTTCCGAAATTTCCAGACCAGGATAGTATAAAGACAGATAGAGTATATATTTTTTTATGAAATCTGTGTGGTGATTACACGTGGTGTCTATTATTGCTTTTGCAGCTGTACGCACACAATATTGCTCCTCCTGAAATACATTTTAAATACAAACAGGAAACAGTCTGACTGTGTGAATGAAACCACACCGAACCGAAGCCCACAGAGTTTTGCAATAAGCAGACGTGCATCTGCTTTATGCTGAATCTTCGTGGCTTCCTACGGCATATTCCACATGAACTCTAAATGACTTAATCAAAGCAACGCATTTCTTTTTCTACATTGTAGACTTATTTCATACAAATGATCAACTGCACTACAAAGAATGCATCAGGCACTATGCTATAGGCTGACCTATACGTGTAGATTTCCTGTAATAGTTTACAAATTCCGTATGCCATTTCAGATCGTTTTGAAGTCTGTGCAGAGTTGGTAGATACACGTTGTCTCTTCCCTCTCATCAAACCCTGCTTTTCTACCTGGATTCGGTTACCAGGAACGCTCAGTTTTGGGCATGTTGATCAGAACATTCGTCACGACCCTAACCTGAACTTACGGTTTCGGACCGGACCCAAATTGTATTGTTGGCTGATTCCCCAGATAATCGGTATCAGTTAAGCTCAGCAGATAGGTCAGTTTAAAACGTAATGCATATATTCAAAGTTTCGTAGTAAGATTGCGATCACCTGACGTAACATCTGAAGATACAGCTAATTCTTACTCTTTCGATTTTTTTCCAGCTTCTCATATAGATATTTACAAAACCAAAAATACGTCATGATATAAAATTGTACAAAAATGATACAACCTCGGGGGGTGATTCGTCAATATTATTAGACGATGAAGTGTACCTGTCTTTGGAATTTTGAACAAGTAACAACCGTAAATATTATATATGTTTGGAGCAATGGTGTAACGAAGGGGGATGGGTACATTACGAACAATACCTGTCTCCATGGATCCAGGAATTTCTCTGCTGTTCCTAACACTCTTTATATGCGCAATATTACCCAGTGTGAACTGAAGTTTAAAGTAGTGCTCTCTCTCTCTCTCATAGAAACTGGCCAAATTGTCCTTGCACTCTTTGAGAATCTAATTCGTATGGATAATTATGTGCTTGAGCTAAGTTGACCTAATATTGCACTCGGTGTTTAAGATATGATAAATGATGGGATTTTAAATTTCTGTATCATTTTCCAGTCAAAGACGGATCCAAAGCCGACACCTTTTAGCTGAAGAAAAAAATCTTATGAAGCAAAATTCAGATGGACCAATTGTCTTAAATTACCGCGAAATTGAACAAAATAACTATTTAGGCGCCTGCCGAAACATGATCTATGTGTAAATTTTGTTTCTGATAACTGAATGTTGTTGAATGATATATTGCACTTGTGTGCAGACATTTCCTTCACTTATTTTTTAACCATTGCGAATTGGCTTTTTACAAGTCCTTGCAACCTGGCCCTAGTGTCACAAGAAACGGATCACTTCACCTGTCCTTGCCAATTAAATCGTGCCGTGATTCAACAATCGCGATTAGCTTTATTCGGGCCGGCAGGAATGCAATATATGTCTGTATAACCCAGACGGCCGTCAAGTAATGGGTTTCTATTTAATGATCATAGTCTATTGTACGATGAACATATATTTGTCACCTACTTCAGGGTATAAGATAGATGGGTCAGTTTCAATAGTTCAGCTGCTTAAATGAAACGTATTTCCTTGGTTGGTCCTCGACTTAGCTGGTTCTCGATAATTTAAATCCCACAGTGTAAAGATAGCTTTCACCTGGAAAGCCATAAATGATTTCTATTGCTTTGCGACACTGAATGTCTTATTAACCCTTTTCTCAGCAAGGGTGAAACTGAGTTAACAGCTTCCATTTTTCTGCGTAGGTTGCCAAGTGATCCCATATTTTGAAAACAAAATTTTTAAACCTCAAGTTCATTCTGCAATATTTATTTTCAACCTCATCAAACAAATTAAATGTATGCAAAGTTAAGCCGCCAGCCGAATCAAGCAACATTTGTGCAACGATTTACGGAATGATTGATGCATATATTTGGTGATATTGGCACCACAATAGTTCAGAGTTGTGTGCAACTTATACAAAGTACCCACTTGCTTGCATGCTTGCCTGTGAGCGTAGTCTGTAACATGCTTATGCAAAGTTAACTAATATATACCAACAGTGGTACACGTATTTGGTTATTATAGTGGACAATCAGCCAAATTTGAAGTGTCTATACTTGCTTACATTCAAGATTGTGAAAAGATTATTTAACTGGTGTTGAGAGCACTTCATGTACTCTCGTTATGTGCTTCTATGCCATACCGCGCACAGTATTTCGGCTTATTAAAAGAAAAATGTTAACTAGGAACGTGCCTAAAAGAAACGTGGCTTGTGAATTGCGCAGGTACTCTGTTCAGGAAAAAATCCGTTAAGCACTTGAATTTGATGAGCGTATGCACATCACGCAATTCAGTGACTTGACAAATTAAAACGCGGCTCAACATGATGCCTCACTGTGGGCTTTTCTTTTCACAAAACCACTTGCTTCTGATCTTTACTCGTATCATTCTGACGGCGAACAAGTGTTCTCCTTCAGGCATTAGAGTCTTAAGGACCGTAATAAGCACCAATGGATTAGCAGCATAGGCAACAATAGTCCATTGATGTAAAGTGTTTCAAGTACCTCTAACCTAAATTGAAAAGATTGAATCCCCTTAAGAACGCTTCAACGATTTTGCAGCTCATTTCGGTGGCCGCAGAGAGAGAGAGAGAGAGAGAGAGAGAGAGAGAGAGAGAGAGAGAGAGAGAGAGAGAGAGAGAGAGAGAGAGAGAGAGAGAGAGAGAGAGAGTTCACCTTGAGCCACACGCACGTGAAAGCGCTTTGTATCTTGGGTGGACCGATCAGTCAATATGATGGGGACTTTTATGGCTAATATATTTAATAGGTACTCTTAAAAGATCAGTGGCTACCGTCAATAGCAAACTTTTCTTCTTCAGTGGTCCTGATAAAAGAACTTTGCCGATACACAGATTTAGTTTTACCCCTACCGAGCGTTATAGTTGTAATGCCGTGCTGAGTATTGGTCCTGGAGTTGATGCCTCAAGCAATATTCCACATGGGTCTTCTTTGCCAATGACATGTAAGTTTTATTCGCACTGACACACTTCCCAGTGAGGCCACATAAAGAACGGTACAAGATTGGCGTTGCTATCAGGGTACTTTGCTGAGTTACGCCGGGGTAATCATGAATAATGACATATACTTCAGTTTTTTATAGCGACATCTTTGGCGAATGGCACGCACACAAATGATACTCTCTCTCTCTCTACATTACATATATATATATATATATATATATATATATATATTATATATATAATATACATTTATATATAATATGTATATATATTCACAGTCAAGTACGTTGGTGTGATTTGCTAGGTGTTAACTAATGCAGCATAAATGGTGCTGTCACAAGATAGCAACATGAGTATATATTATTTACTTTTCACTGTAAAATGGTTAATGAATATTTACTGTTTCCTAGCCAAATAATTCGGCGATTATGGTCATTGTCTCTAAAGAGGAAAAAGAAGAGATTCAGTTGTGCCAGACTCAAATTGCAATTGTCGAACACATCTGGTATAATTTAAAAATGATCTTCATTACGCAGCGATTTCTAGAAGCCTAATGTATGAAACAATAGAATTAAACCATCGGCAGTATTATTAGTTGCTTTGAACTTTGATCTGGGTATCTTTCATGAAAGCATTAAAGCTAATTATATTTAATGGCGAACTTTGTTTCATGTCCTATCGGTAATGATGAATGCTTTGTGTTGGACCATATGCTCCAACACACGTAACCTTTCATCTGCAATGTCACAGCCTGTCATAATTGTGCACCAGACATGTAATTAACATTTGCCTTTGTAATGATTAACATTGGCCATAGAAATTGCAGGAGATAGCTTCAAATTTTGTATTGAGAGCTGTCTGACAAATAAACTGCAGCGGATTTATGACAATCAGGAGTCCATAACGTTTTCATTTGGCCTGTGGGCATAAATACCGGTCCTTGTTTGTTTATTTTTGATAATTGGCTTTGTGTCACAAGATGTACAGATCAAAGACGACAATAAAGAGAAGGTTTTATTGGGAGCTCGGTTGAAGGGTTGAAGGTGTATACTAGGTAAAAAAGGATCACACAGGTTAGAACGGCTGCACCCGCGGCGCTAGATCAGGTAGAGTTGTAAACATATAATGTATACCGTGCAGCCTTCTAAATAGATCGTCACATTGTTGTCCACCTGGACGTACATTCACAGAATAAGGTAAATATGACTTCATAACATAAGTCTTGGCAGTACGTTATTGTAGTTGGGGGTTATGTTGGTTCATGATGGCTTCCAAATGATCCATTTGATAATAGTGTGGATTCTTTGCTGAGAAGGCCTTGTCAGCACAGTGTATTTCGTGGTTGTGGGCAGCTCTTGTTAGAGTTCTTCACACTGTTTTCTGGTCTCTGTGGGTCTCTCTACGTATGATGCTTGCTCAGTTCAGACACTCACCACATGGCTACCATAATAAAGCACTTTAGCAGTTACTTTACTGCTTCCAATCTGTGCCGGCAAATCGCTTGCAGGTCCTTCCCAGCCCACCAAAATGTTACTGATTTGGGTCCAGCCTGAAGGAAGTGGAGGCTTTGTTGATTGCCGCTTTTTGGGTAAAGTATTCTGTCAAGACATAGCACTAGCTGGGATACATTGACTTAACTGGCCAATTATCAATTATATACATGCCAGACGACCTGTTTACATTGCTCTCTGATAATCCTGGGAGAAATAAATTCAGTCAACACCTTTTGATAACGTCGGATCCGTTAAAGAGCTGTAGAAATATATATTACAAAACATGACAGCACAAGGATCAGTGTCCATGTTGATCAAGACATTGTGAATGCAGACACCTCCATGGGAAACATGGGCTTGAAGAGAAATGGAAACACCGAATATTTTCTACTTTTTCGTCTGCGACGTCAAAAGGAACAAAATTATCCACTGACTGTTACATTGTCAATTATTGGGAAAAATCTAGAGGAAAGCTATAGGTCAATGCGTTCACGATTCTTGAAAAAAATAGCCCTGTTAACTGCTGAGGGTCCTACTGCCGACGTATCGGCATGGAACCTTTCCTGATAAAGGTTATCTGTAAACGCCTGATGCCGTCATTGTCTCCTGCTTCTTTTTCCATCACAACGTTTACAGGAGATTAGTCAACAGTTTCCCTAAACTACTCATAGAGCATTATGTACAAATTGGATCGAGGAAATATGTTTACTCAGTCCCCAAATTGCTATGGGAACATAAATATATATTGGACTGGGAAAGTGAAGGGGTGTCTTTGTGGAACACAGAAACATCGTAACATGTGGACAAAAATTCCAGGAGTGTTTTATGGAATCATGCAAGAAGGTGTGACTTAACTTTTGCTGCAAATGGTTTTTACACAAAAGATGTGAACCTGCTTTGCTGAGTCAAAACAAATAAAATCACCATGTAAAAAGGTTTGAACGAGAAAAAGCATTTCATATAAGATCCGCAGTTATTGCTTTGGTGGTAATGCCCTTGCTTTTGCTGTTTCTTGAAATGCTGTTTTCTCTCTTACTTGTTTTCAGCAGATTTTTGCCTTGTTTCTCCAAGACACCGTAACATTATACACTTCCAGAAAGCTACAGAAACTGCCGATTTTCAGTCTTCTTGTCTTTAGCTGTTTCAATGCCAAATGTGATTGATGCCGAACTACTTAAGCAGTATTACTCTCAATTATGATAAGCATCTAGATTCATATTCCTTGTGAAAAAGCTACTTTTCAGTCAGGTACTAGCATGCTTTTAGTTCCAGAGAATATGGTGGTCCAGGTCAACAGCTTTAGGCGCAATCGTGACATGGAAAGCTGTTGACTCAGTCCAAAACTTGCCCTGAAAGAGGTAAGCGTGAGCTATGAATGGAGTATAAACGGATTGAAAATATCGTACAGAACCAGTAGGGTTGGATTGTGTGGACTGCCTTTGTTGTGGTTTGCCAAATACATTGGTCCCTAGTGTGTACCATTACCTATTTTTGGGGATCAATGCCATACAGACGATATTTTTTCTGTTTGTCATTATACATACACACGTGCGTCATTCGTTGAACGCGTGTTATACATAGTACCATGTGTGTAGCGTTTTAAACTCACATCAACTGAGTGTGGGCATGCATGGTTAATACTTTAGATAGTGCATGTTGCAGTATTGAGAAACGTGTTACCGAAACTCTGCACGCGTTACCAAATGCTAGACACGACAAGGTAACAAATACATAACCATTTTCTCTCATGCTCTAATTGATCCTGGTTTGTCTATTTAATTATTGGGCACGTTCTAGCATGTAGCGCTACTGATTGTTTATTTTCCCACTCCACTGAAAACGCGAAATATTTCTTTCTCTTTTGCTAACTCTTCTATCCTCTCAGGAAAAATCGCTTAAATACCATGTTACCTATAATTGCTGCCAATGTTCACCCTACCGTAATAGTCCATATTGCTAGCGACCGTGTAGTTAAAATTTTCCTTTTTGGTGGCAAAGAAATATCGAACGAATTAAACACTGACAATTTGAAGCTATTTAAAAATATATAGCTTTTACCAGACGTGTTGTATATTAATTACCTCCACATACCTTCAATATGTCCTGGCTGTGCCAATCATATCATAAAAAGAGTAAAAGAGTGTCCATACTTCAGATGATGTATTCTCTTTATGCTGTAAGTTTATTCGTGTCCTTTTGTAAATTCCATATTTTATAGATTGTGATACTGTTTACTTCACCTATGATCGTACTAGCTGCATATTTTGTTTTTTTCACCTGTGATTATGCTGGTAACTTTCTTGTTACGTCCTGATTGTTTTTGTATATAATTATACCTTGCGTCTCTATGTCTGGAGAAGTAACCTTTTAGTATCTTGATGTATAGTATTAGGCATTCCAGGATAAATAAATATGTTTAAACTAAAACTCATGTTCAAGTTTTGTGTGTTACTATTTATTGGATGTGCGCTATGATTTAGTCATGCGTCCAACAAACTAAAATCACATGTTCATGCAGTTAACTTATGTACCCGCATGCAGTATCCGTGCAATATTTCTAACGCGTACTTTTAAACACACGCGTTTGTTCAATTTCTTTGACGTGAGCACTTAATAATCTTTTCACCAATCACACCCTTTTTTAGAACGAAAGGATTACTAAGATGGCAGAAGATATGGACTTGACTTCGGCCCAGTAGCTAAATTTCCAGTATTCCAATACATTTTCGTATCATATCTATATAGGGTGAGCAGCTTTCCAGCATCCCAAATACATTCTCTTAATATGTAATGGGTGTAGTCCAAAAAACCGAGCGAAGTTTGTCCGCAAGGGCGTATGCAGAAAAACCAGGAAGGGATTGGGAATGTCACACGGGAACCACCCTATTTAGACAAGGTAAAAACGAGGTGCACAACCATTGACTCGTGCACCAAGTTCACGAAACTACGCAGCGCACGCAAATAGATTTCAATTGATGATTTATTAATTCCCGATTTTGTAAACGTGTATTAGGCCTATGGAGAATTTAATTCAACCAATGTAAGTTCATTTAATTGCCACGGGTCGTAGGCGCGGCACCGTGTTTGTTACTGAGGCAGGTCTGAGCAATGCAACCGGCCAATGAACTCACCGGAAGTTATGATCAGTTGTTGGTTCTCATAGGTCCCTTGGTTAGTGGCCAATCAGAAACAACAAATAATCGGAACACATCCAGTCAGCACATAGGTCATGGCGGCCGCTAATACGCAGAAAGTCCAAACCTAACCCCGGCAGCTTACTGGATTCGCCAGCTCGTTAATTTAAACTTATAAATACACGTTAGGCCTACTATAAAACCGACCTTCGCTCGATATCATATCTACGTTACAGCTCAAGGAAAGTTGTTTCTGGACTTTGCGAGCTGTTAGATATTCGACTAATAAAAGTACGAATAATTATCCCGACCAGTCATGGAGGTCGCGGTCTTGACCTCTACGCATGTTTATGACTTAGGCCCGTGAGTAAAACCAGTTGTCATTTTGTAACCCACGCAGGCTCAGACGTCTCGAGGTTTGACACACGCTTGTAAAATTCGTAAACACGTTCACGAATTTAAGCACGTGTGCTTATTCTCACGTTTATGGCTCAAACCCCTTGCAAACTACTTAGGCAATCCGTGTGAAATAAATATGTTTAAATTAAAAAAGCTAAAACAAGCTCGTGCCAGCTATTTAGTACATGACTGCACGCATGCAGAATGTTAGTATAGTGCATGTGTGCTCAAAATCAGTTAACGTGTGTGCATGTTATTACTCGTGTGCTTAATTTTTTGAACACGTGCAGATTATTAAGTGAACGTGTCAGGCCGGCTTGTATGTTTAATGGCACGCGTTAGAAATATTTATGGCACTGATCTCCAATCATAATAAGGTAAGCAGAACCAAGGTCCTTTAAAATGATAACACGGGGTTCTGAGGAACTAATAGTATAAAACATATTTATTTTCTCTGGATTGCCTAATAGTACACAAAGACTAATCTGGAGGCTCTCCAGTACATAAAAAGGACGCACAGGAATATATACAATACACACTGGACGAGAACAGAAGACTAAATTCACGGCTTGTACACGAATAATACAATTGATGCCAGATAGTGGAGACTTATAATTAGATCATATACTAAATTAGTAGATGAAACGTCTAGATTCTGATAAGAATGTCTGAACAGCCTCAAAGATGAATACATTATCAGTGTCTGGCAAGTCCTCACTACCTTTCAAGAGAATATTTAGTAAAATGTCACTAGAGCACTCAACTATTAAAGTCGGATTTACACCTGGAGCGAGTAAGTGACACACAGTGCTCAGTAGACGGACCCTTTGCACAGTGAACTTGGGGCAGAACAAAAGGTAATGTTTCGTATCTTCAGTGGTATGAGAGCATGCACACGTTGAGGCTGGAAGGATATTGACATGATGTAGATGGGCGTTTAAAACAGAGAAGTTAAGACGTAGCTGCGTGTGGCATATGTTCAGAAAACGACTTCCATGTTATAAGTATGTGGGCTTTTTGTCAACACTTAAGAGTAATAGATTTAATTTAGATTTAAACTAGATTTAAACTGCGGCAGGGAATTGGTGAGACGAGTATCAACCGGGAGGTTATTCCATAATTTGATAGCAGACGGGAGAAATGAATCGCCGAAGCGATTGGTGGTGAACCTAATTTGGCGTAATTCAGTACGATTTCTCAAAATAGAACACGACCTGTGATCGTGTTCTGTTCCATATTTGTTCTGCAAGCCGTCAAACGATCACCCTGTATACACAGTTTGCCCGTAGGCCTATGTAAGCAATTTGACCACTCGGCGCCGTATGGGATAGGATGTGAGGGAGTAAGTTTAAACTATTGCATCAAACAGAATCATGCACAAGGCAAAGAGTAAGAAGGAAATAGGAAGTCAAGTTGCATAGCGTGCTCCAGTAAAATCAGTAATAATCGAAGCCATCGACGCACCGGATATCAAGTGTATTTCAAAAATCTGTGTTTCTAGGGACCGAATGCAGCATACTTGCTCACACGTTTAAACCACGTCTGTTATTAACTTTATTATCTTCATCATGTAGCAACTAACCCACAGCGCTAGAAACATACACAAATCAATCTGGAAGACAGATCCAGTCACCGTAAAATGATGTTTGCATTACAATATGATTAAAGTATTTCGTTAAAAGTCATTGTTTTGTTAAAAATGTCCTGTCTTCAGCTATCATTCATTCATTTCTCATTTTCTTATATTTATGCGAACATTTCAGAGTATAATAGCAGTACACTATTTAACTCGGCAAAGTTAGGTGTGGCGTACTGCAACATTTTGGAAAACGATTTATGAGTGAATAGTATGAATATCGACCGGTCATTGGAAGAAAACGTGTGAAACTTACAATTTAACCCTATATTAAACATCCATACAAACAAATTTTAGACATTATGATGTCGTGCAAACACAAAAAGATACGTAATTCCGTCTCCATGCCTTCTAAATGCGCTTGACATATTTAGAAAAGATGTGCTTCAGGTATAGACTAATCAGTGCGGCAATTATGGCAAGGCTCTTTTGTTGCTTGGGACAACCATTCAAGAATCAACAAGTTGTCAAGCGTGATAATTTATATAGCAATTTGTTCCGTTTGCTGCCTTTCCACTCTTCCCTACAAAATTTAGTCGCAGCGTGCAGTTCTCACGCCAAAAGTATACGCATTTGATGCCAAGGGCCACGCCACTAATGTTAGGGGACACATCACTGACAGGAGTTTTCAATCTACGTTGATTCTTTGGAGAGTGACCAGTTGAGATTCCTAGCATTCTTAGTGTTTGTACCGTTGTTTTATCGCAAGATGTTATTAGTAGTGTAAGACGCGCCGCTTTAGAGGCGAAAAGAATTGAACGCATTACAAATAATGCGTATAGAATCAACTCTGTGGTAATATGACTGTCGTTAGCGGTGATGTAGGGACCTCGGAGAAGAGTACAACGAATCATATTCCATGTGTGTCCTTTCACATCTTTGACGGGAGAATCATTACGAGTTATTGTATAAGTTAAGTGAAGATTGGGGTGTAATTTTCTGTCAATGCAATGGTCTAATTTCAGACCAATTCTGAGTAGGCGACCAATAGATGACGCATGCTAACCATTTCACCAGACTCACACTGCCCCCATTCAAAGCTGAAAAGAACTGAATACCGAGGGAAAGGTGGGAGTGAAGGGTTATTTATGTTTGGACAGATCAATCGTCCAGGTGACTGACGCACCAGATGCAGACCAGCCTTCTTTGCTCTTTTAGTCTTCAGTCTTGGTTGGTGAAATGAGCTTCACCATGCAGGCGATCTACTTTCGCGTATAATTACTGAGCATTAAAGCTGAAAAACTGCAGTGCATTTCTGATGTGATTTTCTACTTTTCAAGTTATGTGAGGAATAGTAATCAGCATATTGGCATGAACCAAATAGTTTGACCACAGAATATTTTAGGTACAGGTACAATGAAATTAAACGAATTATGCCCTTGCTGATGTTCAGTGAATGGGTAGGGCAGTCTACATTGACTGTTATTGTAGCACGATGTCCGTACGCGTGGTCATTGAAAGTTAAAGCATGAATAAGATTCCCATTAAGCGAGCTTTGTGGACAAAAGGTATCTCCATGCACCGTTTGTAGTGGTCGTGGATAGATATATAACCTTGTCGTTTTCGTCCACTGTTATTAATCACATGGCGTCTCATGGCCTCATCGGAGAAAAGCAAGTTTGTCATGGTGGGCTTTCGGACATTTTATTCAATGTGAGAGAGCAATCCAAAATGGTATTTGATCACGCTGCAGGATAATTTGCTGCAGTCTTTTTATATTATTTGACTGAGATCGTCATCAATTTATACTAGGAGTTGTTTCATTTTCTTTTATTATTGCTCGATTGTAAGTTCATAGTATTAAAAAGAAAATTATTCTGAATTCTCTGCTCGTAAGATATGTTATTTCTTGTAGTGTCCTCAGGACTGATGTCATATTTTTTACCATGCCAATGGATTACTTTTCTGAACCAAAACATTTGGCAATTAACAGTGTGTTCTTCTATAATCGAATGTGGTGTAGAAGATCTTAGGGAGCTGCATGTAACTAAGAAACATCATTTCCATTGATAGTTTTGAGTAGGTCCATTAAGAGTGATTTGTGCTACTGATGGTCGCATCAGAAAAAAGGTTTCTATCATTATTTTACGCTGAAAATTGTGTATTGTGAAATTATTTTTAAGGGATACCAGCATTGAATGCATATATTTCGTGATTGTGTAACTTCAAATGTGTACATATTTGTCTGAAATGAAAAGAATACTAATCGAGATGGACACTGATGAGAAGCCTTCGCATTAGGTACAGATCATTGCGACCATCTGACCAATCAACATAGGTTGCACTGTTTTTCATATATATCTTTTTTTTAATCGTGGTATAGTTTTCATGCAAAATACAGCCCTTGACGCACGTTCGCATGCATGCGTCCTCTTGTCGATAGTGTTATGTTGCTTGCAAAAGCCAGAAGATCTATGATATTATCGAGATAGTCTAATTTTTCCGCAGGCAGATTTTTACACAAATACACTGAGGCAGATTAAATTGGCACTATCAGTGCGAATCATTTTTCACAGTAGCTATACATCCCAGACAAGCACCCGTAATGGTATCTAGAGTCTCTTGGTGAACTGGGTAGCACTTGAAAAGTCATAACGAAAAAAAGGGCTCAAAATATAAAATCACACAACATACACCACGTTCACTTGCTTCTACTTCTGCTTTCTGACAATGACAAATGATAGGAAATATTAACGGGAAACCCAGTATATCTTTGGCTTTCAAGGATAACAGCTTAACAGCAGGGAACGGTAATGCAAGTACCCACAGTTGAGGAGTCAGTATCATAAACTAAAGGCTGAAGTTTCAAAAATGGAGGCAAATACAAAAGTCTTAGGGCACATTTCGTCTGTGTAGAAAGGATTCTTTTGACAAAAACGGAGCCGAAAATTGTTTTAGATCCTGCAGCAAGTACATGGGTGTTACACATAAACTACCCTGGGGTCTTATGTTCATGTCTTGGTGCATCTAATGGCGAAACCGTTTCACTTTAAGACAAACGTGGAAGTGTCACGAACTGAACGAAAGTCCTTTAGGACAGATTGGTCCATCCATGTATAAATACACTTGTCAGAACACCCACAATCATCGAACTCTAGATGAAGTAAAGACTACAATCATTACTTCACTTGAAAGAAAATATCCCACAGACACTAATGTTATTAAGATATAACTTGAGCATACATGTGTAAAGACGTTGAGAAACAATACAATTTGAAGCAGGTTTTCCGACATGTATTTGTTTATCTGTGGATCATTTTAACATTGGGTGCTTAAAGTACTTTATTTCTGTAGAATATGGCCACTATAATCTGTTTTCACGCTGGTTTGTAAATATGAATTCACGTCTTTTCTGCGAAATGCCTAGTTCATCTCTACCATCGTTATGAAGACATGCTGCTTAATTTTCAGCTGCAGTGAAATCATAAACATGGTGTAGGTTTTTAAGGATGGATTGCAAATACCCTCGCAGGTTGTTAAGACGCAGTGCCATTCTTCAGTGGCTGTTGGGCAAAAGTCCAAAGCTAAAGACCAGAACTTAAGAAAGCAGCCCAACTTATGGGTGAACGAGCATTTAATTTTGGCTCGACTGGCATCCAAAAGGCAGATAGTTTACTTTTATCGACATACATTATAAATCGTTTTATGTTCGATGACTTCAAATATAATAGGGGTTGTAGTTCACTTAAGTGATCAAAGCACATATTTTGCTAAATTTGACCTCCCAACAAACAGACAAATGATTAAATCAACTGCAACCAAATGATTTGCTGTCATACACAATATGTGCTGCACCTTAACATCAATGCGAGTCATATACGTTTTTATGACCTAGAGGCTGTTTTCCTAAGATCAGCGTTCTAAAACGGCTTCACAAAGTGAGATTTGCATTTTAGATTGATCGTCTCAGGTAATCTACATTGCAAAATATTATTAGAAGCAATTATGTTTTTTTGTCGACATGCAGGACTGCGTTTCTGAACCTGTCTTAAAAATTTGATCACAGTATTAAGCAACTTCAACCATTAACTTTCCCTTGACAAATCTCCAATGGTAAGACACTCTTACGCCAGACTTGGCGGTGACAAAATGTCTTTAACCAAGCTTGAAGTATGGTCAATCTTTTGGACAAATTCAAAGCAGTTTTCCTGTAAAGGTACTTTGGGTATGATTGCAGCAGCGAGACATTTTCCAGAGGCGGAATTCAGCTTTTATTTGGTTGTTAAGATCGCAATCTTAAGAAGACTTTTCACGCAGCGTCGGATGTTTCCGGATCCAAACAAGCGAAATTTACGGTCAATTGTAGTTGATGATATTGTTATATAACACTTATACCATTAAATGTGGTTGCAAGTTCTCCATGCAACGAGTTTTATCTAATGTGGGAACGCATTGAATATTTGCAGTTCTATTCAAAACGCAGATAATGGTACTTTAAAGGCCAAATTTTGCCAGCAGCTTTTTGATGGATATTTTTTTCTGATTTCCATTTTCAAAGTCCATGCCTCCACACAATCAGGTCAGTGCCCTTTACATAAACAAGAAGCAAGAAAACCCAAAATCAAATACAACCCCCCAAAAAACCTCACCCCCCAACCCCCCCCCCAAAAAAAACAAAAACAAAAACAAAACAAAAAAAACCCCAACCCCCCACCCCCCCAAAAAACAAACAAACAAACAAACAAACAAACAAAAATATGCACCCCACACCTGTATTATTGTGTATGAGTACAAGCTGCTACCGTTTTCGAAACATCGACTACATTTTATCTTTACCATATAATCTTCATGGACCATGATCACAATTCAAAATATTGACTTTACATGCATATCAACATTTCTGTAGTGTAGTGAGCAAGAACTCAGCGGAACAATATTTTTTACCCTTAAAGTCAAAATTGGAACAACACTCAGGACAATTATACAAATCTAACCTTCGATCAGGCAGCTGACAGGAGTTCCATAAATGCCTTTTGGCCAAGGATAGGTTTTCCGAAGAAATTACAAGATGAATATAGTGTCGATCCTGTAATTTCCTTTGAGGTAATAAACGTCTCTACAAATACAAGAAATTCGTTTCCTAATAACATAATGACCGAGCCGTTCGTGCGAAATTGTAATTATGGTAACTCAGCCAAGGCTTCTTATTTGATCGTTCAGATATTTGAGGTCAAGAGCGAGGATAAGGAAAATTGTGTGGCCAGTGACGCTCTGCTTGTCAATGGTTATTTTGCTAGCACCACTAACAATGTTTGAATAACAGGTGCCATGAACTAAACTACAGTGCCAAAGGCTGGCCCATTCTCAGGACCTCTTGTATCTCCGCAGGACCACAATATAAGCTTGGCGAGATTTGATAGACCACACCGAGGTTTGCTTCAGGCAGTCACTATCGCAAATTATGTTTGTTTCATAGATCACAATAGACTCATGCATACTGGGATTGCCCGTGGCTATCCAACAAATTAGCTGTGGACATGAAGATGGCCTTTGGGTTAAAGTTCTGGAGCAACTATATGTTAAATTTGTTGCAGTCCGCTTATCTGAATAATATATCGACGAGACCGTCGGTGACCACGCCGGGCAAACGGCCCTGATCTGTAGCTTATTGGGTACAGGCCATGTAAAGTAAGAAGGACCAGCTGAGGCATTTGCAAAGATGTCAGCAGGTAGCGCACTGAATCACAAATATCACTATTTACACCTGATTGGATACAAAAGCTAATGAGATTTAATGATATAAAGTGCTCGATGACATGGAAAATACAATCGGAATCCTGCTGTTCTAACCATATTGCTACTGTACTTACTTGTACAGCGGGTATTATTTAGAATGCTGGTTGACCCGGCCGTTTGTTTGGGTATCCCAGTCGCCATATATCAACGTGGGTTACAGTATTCTCTCTCAAAATCATCATTCTTTATGTTGCTTAATTTCAAGCTTGTGCGTCTTTTAAGAGCGTTATGGGATGACAGTTCATCATCTAATAGTGTACCTCTTAAAGCAAATGACTACATGTCAAATAAGTAGAAGATCTGCTTCATGTTTATGTAAAGGTATTGTCAATGAGGTGCGTACTGGTGAAAGTAGCAAAGCTGAGCCATCCAAAAGCTATGAATAGCTTTGTGATGTGGTAGATTTGAGGGAAGCATAATGATTAATCATTATCAAGTGTTGTCTCCCAGATACTCGTTCTAACTGTTATATACGAAAATCTAAATTTTTAAGGAAGTGAAATGTTTGAACTCAGGAGTAGCAAAAAGGGAAGTTTTGGCATCGTGTTTCCGCTGTCCAGCAATCTAACGATGTTTACGTTGTCACCACAAATTCAAACAAAGACAGGTGGACGTGAGACCAATATATTCTGTGTTACTACTTGACAAGTGATATCCAGTGTTGACCACATCTTCGCCATGGAACTTCAAAAATGCCTGATGGGAGAAAAATGTAAAACGAAATGTTTGCCTGACTATCAATGATTTGTGGGCAAATATGTAAAATGAAGAAAATATTCATCGGGATCCTGGTTGCTATTGCTGAAATTATCACTACTTTGAAGAACAAGCTCAGTCATGCAGACAGGTCAGTACGAACTGCACTATGTAGCTCCAGACTCGACCAGCACAATCCACATAGTCGGTTGATATTCGTAATATAAATACTTATTCATTTGTAAATAATTGATGTTGTCCTTTGAAAATACAACTATTTAGTCGTAGAACCAAAATATAAACCTGCATAAATATGCACCATCTGGCTAACTTTATTAATCCGTGCTACCTGGCACATAGACGTAAGGTAAAATTCAGGTCTATACCAGCAATACAAATCTCCGCGCTTGTTTTAACTGTTTATTGCTGGGATGAAATCCTATTGACAAATGATCTAGTATCCCATGAAGCTATTATACCAAGCATTACTTGTGGTTAAAACCATATTTTGGGGTGATGTGTTTTTTTTTCACCGCAAGATGGCACCAATGGCATATCGGCATATTACCAAATATACATTTCGGAAATCCTTATCCATTTCCATTCTGTCTGGTACTCATGTAGCTTTGGGTGGTTGCAGGAACAGAGGAAGATCTTGTTACAAATTTAATATATACATTGGCAGTGACGTCGTAAATAGAAGGAGTGGCGTCTCCCAGCGGGCAGATCTATTCTTGAAAGAAGTTTATTACTCCTGCTGAGAAAGTAGCGGTTAGAAAACCAACACTATAATATGGCTTTTTTTCCACATAGCCCGTGATTTCAGCAACACGAGATTAGAACTTCCTGCCATTATTTCATAAAGTACACCGAGGCAGGTAATAATACATAATTATTCTATGAGCATTAGAAAAGAAAATGAATTGTGAAAGTTAATAAAGAGAACACGGAATGCATTGGTTGATCATGAAGAAGGGGGCTGAACAGATCACAGCAGGCAAATGACTGGACAGGCGTATACAAGCACTTTAATGTATGGCTCTACAGTATTTTACAATACCGAATTATTCAGTCTTCCAATGTTATTGCAGGGCATGCGAAAAGACTATTTTCAAAGGCACATTTCATCTATTCAGGTACTTTATGTTGACCGGTAATAAAAAGACAGTGTACATTTTATTGCTCGCTAGTGGTCGTCTTGTAGGTCACAGACAGAAGTACGTAGGTCAACCGGTGCTCAGGTGTGTAAGTCTGCTTACTGTGCCGGCAATGTTATCAGGTGCTCTCGATGAGAAATAACAACGCAGTGGGGAAACTCATAGCAATTGTCATTAACAGAGTCCTTTGAGACCATCAGGTTGAACGCACTAAACGTAGCGTAAACAGCAAATGACCCAGTCAAGAAAAAAAAAAGTTTGCACCATCGTATAACATTGCTGTTATTGTTGTTAATGGTAATCTTCGTGAAGTACGCCGCAAGGCCAAGGCAACCTAAGGCAAAGGTATGGTAACTTTTTTGACATGGCGTAGAAGTGTATACTTTTTGTTGTATGAAGTATAAAGCTACTGGGGTCTTTATACATATTAAGTACACTGTGCGTATTGAGGATTTTTTTCCCCCTTTTTAGTGGTATGGAGTAGGAGTAGGAGTATCCGTTCTGTACTTTCTCATAAAGGATTCATGTCATGTACATATAACTGTACACACAGAATGTGCTATATTTCATGCTTCATCCCAAGGTAAAATTAAAGTTTTCAAATATCGGATTTCATGACAGCAATAACGATATAGGATACATTGTGAAAAAAATTGCGGTGATGCTTTTTTGTTAAATCTTCCATATCATCAGATGCAAGATTAATGAATAACAAACGACAACCTTCATTTATCCCCAAACACAATGGCTACGAGGAAAAAAGCCTCCGTATATTTATTCTTGAAGCAAATAGTGAGTTTATTTGCTGCATTTGCTGATCGTATCACGTTTAATTTGGGAAAATGAAAGTATTCCGAACTTTGTTGGAAGAGTTGCCGACGACAGGATGGGACTTGATTGAAATATGTTGTATGGACACGGTCGGTAGAACAGCACTTTCATTGCGTGGTAGTGTGTGCCAAGATATCCACCACTCGGTAGAACATCACTCTCATTGCATGATGGTGGGTGCCAGGATGTCCACCAGTTGGTAAAACAGGAATCTCGTTAGGCGCTAGTACACGTGTGCCAGGATGTCCACCAGTCGGTAAAACAGGAATCTCGTTAGGCGCTAGTATACATGTGCCAGGATGTCCACCAGTCGGTAGAACATCAGTCTCATTGCACGGTGGTGTGCCAGATGTCCACCATGCAGTATTGGCCTTTATTGTGCCAATAAAACCACAGGTTTTTTGATATGAAATCGTGCATTTTCATGATACAATTTTTACGAATCATGGTTTCTTTTATCTTTACAACCTCATATCTATACATAAATCAAAGACAAGGCTTAGTCCGGTATTAATACCGGTTAACAGATATCGGGTCTCTTCGGTAATATGATACATATTAGGTAGAAATACAACCAATTTGAATCTCATTGTTTATGGAATATGTTCCTATGATTGTCTAACCTGTCTCCGACTGCATCCATTTAACACTGGGTAAACTTTCGTATGCTTAACAAACATCACGTTCGGTTTGATTGTCGGAATTCAGTAACACCTAGCTCTTTCTAGCAAGAATGAAAAGCATGCAAATATGCCTGATTGGTCAACCTATAAAACACATTGTATTCATTTTAATATTTCAAAGCTGAAGATCGGAGCTGATTTTTCAATCATAATGCATATAGACAATGGCTTTACGGGCTGATGCTACATTTATATAAATAATTCCTGCTGTACACCACTTCACCCGTGAAATTATGTTTTTGTAGGTTTCTAACAAGCAAATCAATTTCACTAGGGGGACCTTGATTACGTATTTTGTCTGGCACACTCTTGGTCAAAATGACACGTTGGCAAATAAATTTTATTGAACATATGATCTGTGAATTTGTACAATTAGCCGATAATGGCATGTTTGGAATTCCGCAACAATTTGTTATCATGTAACCGATAAGGAAAAGTGTCAAGATTAGCACAACTTTGTGTCCTTACCCTGAATGATTTATGTATTCTGTTTCTTTTTTGTGTCCAAAGTGCACCATCAAGTGAGAAAAATGGACCACTGCAGTGTTCAGTCCAGCAGTAATCAATGAGTATACCAAATGCACGTTCAGTGACATATGTGGGAACCGACTTTAGTTCATGTCATTGTTGAGTATAGTGGAAGAGAATAAAAGCCAAAAGTCCGAGCGATAACATCAGTGTCTGTCCATAAGCCGGCGCAATATGATCATGTCACTCTGTACATGCATCGATATAAGATGATGAAGGCTAACTTTAATTAGTGATTCATATCGTAAAAATGTGTCAAAACCAAGCAAAAATTAATTGACAAGTTTATCACATGAACAATACAGTCAAGTAATCAAAGACGTCATTTTGTATCGTCGAAATAATGGATGTTGTTTAAAAACGGCGTAGAACAAAGCACAGCGCCTTACTGTGCAACGAAATGTTGTGGTTTCCTAAACAAGAAAGACTGGATACACCCAATTCCCTTCATACTGTACGAATGTAAAATTTATTCGTATTGCACGTGCTGTATCATAGTCAAAGACGCAATAGATTTACTCATCAGTCAATAATACTTCTGATTATTACTCCTGTGGAAAGTGCCTGTGGTGTATGTCTGGTTGGAATAAGTTTATAAAAAAAAAACACATCTGAATGGAACTTTTTTAAAGGCACACTCCCGCTTACGCGATATTCGTTTGACCTTAAGTGACCGTCATGCATGTTTGTGGGGTCAAGCAACCAACCATGACCACATGTGCCTTGGTATGCTCAGTCTGTGACCTGATACAAAACAGGCAGGCTAAAATATTTATCCATGCTAACTATTTGTTATTTACAGCCTAGGTGCTGCCTTTAGGGTAAATAGCTTTTATTGGCCTTGCTGTACAAAAAGCGCTAATACCATTGCCGTACTACGCATCTTTCATCAAGCAATGTGGTTTTAGGACAAAACTGATTTTTGGTTGTATGTGTGGCTATGTAGGAAATATCAAAAGTGAATATAGTGAGGAATGACCCTTGTCTGCGCTGGTAAAGAACATGCGCGTAGAACAGTACAGGGACATACACTATGTTTACAACCAAGTGAACAAAGAAAGAGAAACTATCCACAAAGAAACCTTACATAACTAACTCTTAGTGAACTGCCTCAGGATATAAGTTAGACAACTTAAAGGCAATCACGTCTCTCTAATAGTTCCCTTATAAATTATACTTGTGAGCCAGACTGTTTACGTATATGAGTAGTTTTGAGAGTTGCCAACAAAATAGATTATTCTTTCATTATTAAAAATATATTAGGATAAGTTCATTCGTTGAGCAAACACTTGGAACGTGACTTACGTTAGCATGTTTTATAAACTCTAAGTTGCATAATATTTGTGGCTTAAATATAAGAATATACAAGATTTTGATATGGTCAATCCACAGCAGGGCTGCTTTGCATGTAAAATATAATTTGCTTAGATATTCCACATCCCCAAGCACCAATGCCAGTCACAGCTTCATATGTTACAGCAGCTGACTTGTCGAGGTGTCAAGCAGTCTTTTGTAATTGTGGTATATGTACCATATTGTGAGCAAAGGTTTCCTCAAAAAATAACTTTAATAGTAATATTGTGATACATAAGTATTTAAGCGCAATGTCACATTCCAGCAAAAGTAGAAGACAGTAACCACGCACGTCATAAGTTGAATCAGATATACTTATAAAAGCATGGAACAAGATCTTGCATACTTTCCGACTACATGATTGATCATGATTGTATCATTTGGTCCTCTTGGTACATAGATTACATCAAGTTTAATATATGCAGACCAAGACATTACTGAAAGCAACTTCTCTAACGTTATGGTTCAGTTTGTGTGTACATATTATATATACTCGTAAAAAGGCACCGATGTCTTGAAAGGTAGAACAGAACCAGCTCTGTGCTATGTGCTTAAGAAGTAGTAAAGGTGTGATGGATAGTGCAGCGTCGCTGGTCTGGTAACTCTCCATGGCAAAATTATCCATGTGCTTATTGTCGCGCTGATTACCCCACAAGTAAAATACACCCTAAAGGATTCACAAAGAATCTCCTGAGTAGGTTGATCAAGGTACAAAAAGGAGGAGGTCCACCATGATGGCCTCAAATTGCTCTCGCAAAGGTTAGCATTGTTCCTCTGGTGCCAACCTGGTGTTACTGTTACCTACCAAAGCGCTAGAGAGTCGACCTGTAGGGCACATGTCTCCGCAGGGGTTCGAGAGTATGGGACTTCCTGTGGCGCTGTTTTGGAAAACTTTTGCACTGAATAGTCTAAAAGCGACAGGAGCATGCTCAGATACCCTCAGACTGTACAGATGTAAGATATATATATATATATATATATATATATATATATATATATATATATATATATATATATATATATATATATATATACAGTTACATTGTAAAAAAGCAAGCAGTGCAGGGTGAGACACGCACCATCGCAGCTTGAATTTTCATCTGTTTCCTGAAACACGATAGTCCATGGTAACGGACATGCACTTATCTTGTTTGACCAAGGGTATCTTAAGCTGTGACTGAACTATTAGTTAAATTCATATTGGTTTCAAAGTAGATGTATGAATCAATGTTTTAATAAATGACGAGCAAGTGTCATAAAGGGCATAAGATACAATCAGCTGCTGAAGGTAAACCTACAACTCCGAATAAACTTGTTTAAGTCATTATCCTAATACCTTACTTCTGACAAATTGGTTATTGCTCACATTATTATCTTTGGTATTCAAAATATGCAAAAGTCAGGATGATACTGAGCCGACATGGCGACCCCGTGGGTAGGAGTGAATAGGTCTAGGTATCTGTTCTGACAGCAGTGTCTTCAGGGCTCGTTCACTTAGCTGCCAATGACGAGGATGGCCACAGTTGTTCCACCCCGGTGCAGACTCAATGGTTAGTGATCAGTCACCTTGACCATCGAGACTGCGACGGCTTTACCATCAAATGAAAGCAGGTCTACCTGGATGAGTCCAGGTCCGTGACTTTCAAAACATCCAGCGGTGGGACAACTTATCGCAGTACCGGTATAGTGTCAGGTGTACAGTGTTGTTTCCCCACCTGCTAAACAGTTACACTGTTGAAGGGAGTAAACATCACCTGGACTGCACACTTTTTCCAGAATACAGATATTGTGTTCAGAAAGCCAACAGTTGCAGCAAGAATATTTATTTTACGGGTTCTTCAGGAGTTGATGGTGGGATTTAGTTGACAGATCCCGTCAGACGAGTGAACTTAAGTAAACCAGAGTGTTGTTTGCAACACAGGATTTTACATTGCCAGAATATTTAATGTACTCAAGGTGAGCAAGGATTAATTTTAGTGTGGCAGAACTATATAATGCTGAAATACGAAAAGAAAACGACACATGCGGCATGAAAAATTTGTCATGGTGAAAGTCATACGAAACTTTGTCTTTGTAACTTTTCCTGCTTTGTTGCAGATGTTCTTCTCAAAGACACCAATATTCGGTTACGTCTCGCTGGCAGTTTTAAGTTGGTGGGCTGAAGGTAAGAGAACTTCGTTTTTATTTCGAGCATTTCAAGTGCATTGTTGACATTTTTGTGTATTATTGCATTCATTTACTCTCCATATTAACGACACTCTGTATCTTGCAGTTACAACAAGGTTGTCTGCAGTGATAGCGACAACTGATTTGTCTCAATAGGATTCTCCCTGCCTATCTTTTTTGTATATGTCAACTGACAACTGCATCAAATAAACTTGTTCTAAGTCTCGGAAATTATTTCAATGACTTACATCTTTATTTTCGAAACATCAAATTTACAGAGGCAACCTTTGTTACACTTTCTGGGGGCTTAATATTTTTTAAAAAGTTCTCTTTTTCACAAATGATTTAATGCATACTTTTTTGCATGGTAAAAAGTCGCCCTTAGTGTGTATGTTTGAGGTTGATATAACGGTCGGGAGGCCTGTCAAAATCGTAGAATCATAGAATCTTGTAAAGCACCAGCGACGTTTGTCCAACAGATGGTGATCCATACGGCTGCTGTAATGTCACAGGTGCTTCCTACGAATGTCAGCTTCTCAAAAACTATTTGTGCTAGCGTGCATACTTTATAAAATTTGCATAATGAATTGGATAGTGCACATATATACAAACCCCAGCCTATTCTATTTGATACAATTGCAAAATATACATTGATGCTTCGACTGGGTAGCTTTGCGTTGACCAGATGCTGTAAAATCATACATAAGTTGTCATGAACGCACACATAATTTTTCTCCCAGCAGATCGAAGGAAGTAACACAAGCGAGTTCTTAAAAGCATAGTGCAGGGCCATTTGGAAACTAGTTTTGTAATGTGAGTATTTGGTTGTGTAGATTTACGGAGCTGTAAATGACTACAGAAGACATTTTGAGATTGTCGAAAAAATAAGTAAACAGAGAAAATTTAACAAACATCGTACTAAAAAGAAAAGGTAGGAACAGTGCTGAGCAGCTATTTTTGCGTTTTCTTGTGTACCACATCTTTGTATTTGTTATGCATTTCCTAAGACAAGTTGCCACTGGTGATAGTCATTTCTTTTTTGTGTTTCTCTTTGCGATGACTGTAACTCTTCTGTCTCGCATTCTTACGTCAAAATATATAAACCGTCCGTGTTAAGCAAATTAAAGAGACAGGACAACGATGACCATTATCGTATGTGGAACATCTGAGTTTGTTTTAAAAGAAACTTTTCTTTGCTACGTGCACAATCGTCAGATCCATTCTCCGGCTGCAGTGATAATTAATATATTACACACTATATGTTTTGTTTGTTTCGTTAGGTAATTACAAGATCGGCAATATTTACATGCCAAAGAAGCAAGAGAGACATCTATATACTACCACAGAACAAGCCTGCCATAAGCATTACATTACACTTCATACTGTTTGCTTTTTTACTCTTGGGAAATTGAAATTGGAGCCAAGACTGTTTCTGTAACAGCAAGGGCGCTGTATGACATTCTTGTATGTATGAAAAGCGAAGGGAAAAGCACACACTCGCACACCTACACAGCTGAGGTGCATTCAACTGCCAATTTGCGTTTTTCTGTCTGTTTTTGTCAAACGTATGTTTGTACGCGTGAATAAACAGCGCAGTTGTTCCAAAATGATGGGTTAACCTGTAGCTTAAGAATTACCTAAGTGTAGTGCTCATCATTATTTGGCGAGGACTCAACTATCGTTTACTAATAAGGCAATAAATCAGCAGATGGTATATCAGATGTGTCTGGGTGTTTCCCACGGGGATCTTCAAACAAATAATCGCTCTGTGTGAGGGTGTGCAACTGACAATGTGAAATTTGAAAATTGTACATTTTGCCACCCGAGTGTGTCAAAGTGATTGGTTAACGGTGCCAGGTTTTTTGCATTTTTTTGCAAGGGGTCGCTGGTTGTGAAGTAATGAACATATTTGTTCTGTTACGTGGCACGCACCTTTGGCCATTGATATTTAAAGACCCAAGTTAAAGAGGAAAAACCATCCTGAGTAAATGCTACAGTGTCCAGATCTGGCCAAAATGGCCTGCAGTTAAAGTCCATGTCGTAGCCAAGGTTAATTTGCACATGGGCTGGTGGAATGGTTCCAATATGCCCCGTGGTAGTAGAGACATTGCAACAAGGCAGCAACTGTTGTGCTAGTGGTAGGTTTCTAGTCAACAGTAACCACAGATCTACTGCAGTTAATGGTATGTTTTGGGGGCTGGCTTCCAAAGGACCTGTCTAAGGCTGACAATACGTGCTAGAAGCTATAACATTCCGGTACTAATTGGCATTCTCTTCACACACACTTCTAGCACAAAAAACTTGTTGATTATACGTTTGAAAGTTTCCAGTTAAATCACAGGTTGTAGCCATTTCAGTGACTATCGCTTATCAGACAGCGGTATCCTTTACTTCCGTTGCTGTTGTGTCTTCACTTCCCCCGAGTCTGTCCTCCAACATACTATGTCTACAAAGCTTGTTATATGTCGGGAGGCCTGGACTCGAAACAGTGCTGTTATTATTCGTTTTTCTGTAATCGCGCCTTCTTAAGGCACTTTATTTCCGCAGTCTATTTATGATGAGAGAGTTATCGCTAACGTTCACTGGTGTCTTTTGGTATAATAACACACTTTTTTAAACTAAACAAACACTATGTTTTACCGTAATTACAACGTTGTGTCCAGAAACGTGGTTTGGGTAAGTTGACAGACCTTGGCCGTTAGGTTTACTTGAAACTTGTAAATATAAGTAAGATGTTTGTGGATACTTGGGGGCCCTGTAACGTCCAACACGGAAACAAAAGGGAAGCATATATATATACATGAGTGAAAAATGGATCTTTTTCTGATGTAGAAGTAATAAATCGTTTTCCATGTATAAAAGCTAAACATAAAAAGACCAACATTGTTTAATTTTTACGTTCCGAGCACGAAAAGGCCGCGTTGTGTCAAACCAACAACCTTCGGCATGTCGCCTGGCCGAGAATGAAAAACACGTATCCATTAGGCCATTCTCCCATAATTTTTAAAAAGGTTCAATTACAGCAGTTAGGCGTGAATGCCATGATCAACACTATCGTCTGTGTTGTTAGAGTGATATTAACTACATAATCAATGTACACATTTAATCAAATTGCCATACATATTTCACATTCTGGTATATGTACTTCACTGTGACAAATAATAGTGTTTTAATTTCATCTTAAATAACGATAGCAATTTGATCTCTCGAAACGTTATAAATAGCTGATTCTAAACTTTTATACCTTGGTATTTGATTGAAAGTTGTTCGATAACGACATATATACAGATTATGCTTTTGTCTTATGTTATAGGGATATACATCCACATTTGTGGTTTTCATATTCTGAATAATTTGTGGAAGTATCCCGTTCACACTTTTATACATAAATGTACCTGTCAAAATGTATTCATATTTTCAGTTTTCAGTTTTCTATAATCATTAAACAATACTACAGTATTAGCATTAAAATTTGACGAACTCACAACCCGTACTATTTTACTTCTGTAATTTAACTAGGCAATCTAGAGTATTTTTGTAGTTGCTGGCCCATGTTGTATTACAATATGCATAATATGGATATATTAATGCATAATACAAGTTTACAAGTATTCTTTTTCCCACACTTTGTCTTAATTTTTAATATACCAATAACTTTACTTACTTTATTTGATATATTACTTACATATGTTTTCCAATTCTTCATCCATCCTGACTCCTAAAACTTTAACCTTACAAATCTGGTTAATCTTATTGTCACCAATCTTAACTTGTATATTGTCATTCTCACATTTTTTCCTTTTTATATCATAGACCATGAAATGAGTCTTGTCTATGTTAACGGAAAGCTTCTTTTGCATAAAACCACTCTGTTACCAAATTGTAAGTTACGTTTGTACTATGCATCAAAGGCGATTATTGTAAAAAGTATATTTTCATCATCTGCGAAACTGTAGGCAAAAACAATCTGGGCAAACAGCAAATTAACCCCGAAGAGGTTTTCTGCATTTGCAAAGTAGTCTACTAGTTCATACAATTGTGTCAAATCTGGATGTTCATTTGATACAAAATTCACAAAGATAATTTTCAGTCCTATTTTAAATCCTTGGATAATGCCCTTTCAAAAAATATATCGATGTCAAAGGCTGGCGACAATTATTATCAAAGTTTTTGCCTTGTAAGGTGTAAATAAAACATGCATTATTATGGTGTGTCTCCAGTGCTCCATGTAAATAAAACATGCATTATTATGGTGTGTCTCCAGTGCTCCATACCGAATATACATAAATTCAGTGTTTGGTCTAAGTTATTATCCTCATGTAGCCATCAATATCACGAAAGCGATTTTCCTAAACAATGCAATGGACAAACGGCAACAGGATATTTGACTTTCAAGTTAATTTGGCAGGAAGAACATCAAACAGGTACATGTGGGAATTTTAGTCAGGGTGTGTCGTCTCAGACGTCCTACCATTGTTGTGTTATTTGTTTGACCACATTATTTTGCGCAAAGTTGGGTCTTGGGAAGTTTGTTCACAGCAAATTAAAACTTAGCAAATGCACAAAATGTCTGATGCAATCTAATAGAACAAACAAATAAGGAACAAAAAACCAAAATAGCTTTAATGCTGGCACTCTGACACTGGGACACGCTCTCTTTGGAGGTATCGTTGTGTGTCCATTTGTCATAAAAATCAGGAGGCCATGACACCATGGCAAGCTCGCATCATTTAAAGCTTCATTGTTCTCGACCAGACTCTTTTTAAACACACTTTGACTTCCAATGGCTGTCTCCAATGATGATGGTAGCCATCGAGTACATACAATTTTCTGCATAAAAGCTCGATTACACACAAGCATGGATCTATGTAATAAAATCAGGACGTTTAATGGCGACTAACAAGCCAAGGCCTAAAGGGGTAAAAGTGTATTCTGTTTCTGCGTCTTTGGTTAAATCTTCTGATATCTCATTACTCGCATGTTTCATTTTATCACACACTGCAGCCTGTATATGTCAACTTTCATTTGGAAACCAGCAGAGGATCCTGAATGCTTCAAGATACATATAATGTCTTTATCTAAATGGATGTAACTTTTTTGCTTTTTCTCTTTGCACTGATAAATATGAATGAGAGTAAGCTTACCTATTTATCTCTATTATACATTTTTCAGTTCAATAAAAACCCTTCGCTTTATATTACTTGCGTACGTTAAAATACGTTTTCATGAATGGTTCTTATACAGATCAAAGTATCAAGTATCTATTCCACATGGCGCCGTGTCATAATTTACAATGCAAAATTCTCTCGGATCAGTGACATTTTGCTCCAGTACTAGATGTCAGTATTTTGTCAATAATACTTAAAAAGGACCTATTATCAGGATGACCAATGAAACAAGATTGATATCAGTTTGGAGTATAGTGTTCCAAAGAGAATGGCATTGGAATTCCTTGATACTCACCTAATGACACAAAGAGGCACCAAAATATGTAAGGGTTGAGGAGGAACGCCAGCAGGACCTACAAGGACGTCCAAAACATTAGATCTTTATCAAGGTTCTATTCGGACCCTGAACCGATGACCTGATAAGTTTTAGAAAAACGGTGAAACTATTAGTTGAAGTCGCTTCTTTTAATGTACCCATTTAAACCATTATGAAGCCATTTATGTAACTGTTCTTTCTTGTTTGTCCATTTCAAGTTGATGACTTTTTTAAATATTCCATTTATGCAGCTCTGCCAACAGTCACGAGCCGACGGTAGTAGACATTTCAGTCTGCATGTAAATAGCGTGACCTCTTCTGTCAGAACGTTGCTGGCGTGTTTGATGGCGGCATAATCTTTTGCTTGCTGGAAAACACAGTGACTACTTGCATTTGAACCTGGTTGACGTGTCCTCTGGCGACACAATCAAAGTGTGTTACACAGCTGTATATTAGATCATCATAAATGGACACATTATTTTCAACAACCTGGTGCCCCCTTAAGAAACATGGTGCCGAGAATGTGCTCTGGCTAATGTCTTGTCTTGCTTTTGACAGGGCGAATGCAAGATTTGCGTTTGCATATCCGTTTGTGGTTTGTTTGCCATCGAGGTTTTCAGGTCGACTTAAAAGCGTACCTGTAAATGCTCACTGACAGAATGTGCAAAAGATAGTGACCTTTTTGATGTGGTGGATACCAATCTGACCATATGTTGTGTGATTATAACTAGTGAGAAATAGAATCAGTCACTTGGATGTTCCAACAAAAGTAACAATAATTATGGGGGCCTATCAGGGGTTATCTTTAAGTCTCAAAGAGGCACAGATTTCCGAGAGCTAAAACTGTGAAAGTAAAAGGTATATATCTCTAATATAACTTCATCTATTCACGTGTAACCATCCAGACTACTTATATAAGATGATTGGTAAAGGTCATTGTTACATAATATTCTGTCCATTCCGCAGATTGCATGTCTCGATTAAATAATTGCCTTCGATCGCGGTGGTGTATGGAAACGCTGGCATTGTATCCTATAGGTGGCACGAAGTATTGTGTTCAACTTGACTTCTGAAACGGTTTCTTCATATTGGATTTAACTCTTCGTGGACTTTCTTGCGCGCCGTGCACAGTTCTCGAAATATTATACTGTGTCTTATAAAAGGTGTAGAGAATTTTTGCAATGGGATTACCTACTTGCAGACTTTCAAGAGGAAGGATTAGCATGATGATTTGTTACCTAGTTTTGATATGAAAGCCAAATATTTATACAGTAGTATTACTCCTGTGAAACAAACATGCGGTACGGAAGAATGTCTCTCTTTGGTCACGGAGGTAAATCTCTCACGACTGGCAGAATTTTAAAAAATGATATCGAGCAGTAAACTTTATTTTTTTCTGCTAAGCTTATCTGTGTGTGATAAAAAGCGTGTCCTTCCAGACAGAAAGGGTTACATTATATACACAAGACCTGGCGGATCTCGTAGGAGCAACTTGACCTTGAGTTACGATTCCTCTTAAAGGTGACTTTTAAATGTTTAAAGAACGAAATTTTAATCCACTTAAAGAGCTCCGCAAACATAGCTGCCTGCATGACGCCATTATAATATATGTATTTGGTGACCTAGACTGAGTCTACAGACCTGAAGACTACTGTAAGAGGTACACAGGTTGTAAATACCCATAAGTTATCTAAACAATGTAGACAAGACTCAAGAAAGACAGCTAACCCTTAGACTCGCCCGGATTGTGAACCATTAATTTTGATAAACATCGGACAGTGTATGTTTTATGTGAACATTTACGATTCCTGGATTGAGTCGTGCATTTGGAAAACTTGTATGCCCATTTTGGCCCCATTTGGTACACACTTGCTAGCCAACTGACAGATATGCGTTCAGCATGCAGATATTGACTACAGTTTCGACCCAATAATTAACTCTTCCAGTGCCAACTGCGATTGAAGTCGCACTACTTAAAATAAACTTCACTGAATTATAACATGTGCTAGATTCACGTTCCTGGGAAAAAAGACCTTACATTCAAGTACCAGCATGCCTGTAGTTAAATAGAATATAATATCCCGGGTTAACCATATGATAGTCCAGGTCAACCATATAATAGTCCAGTTCAACTATATAATGGTCCAGCTCAACCATATAATAGTCGAGGTAAACCATATAATAGTCCAGCTCAACCATATAATAGTCGAGATCAACTATATAATAGCCCAGGTCAACAGTTTTCCTCGGCGCACTTTGGGCGCATTGCGTTTGCAAAAAAAAGCCAATTTTTAAGGGGAGGGCAAGACACTGGTTTACTTAAGACTGCATCACACACCCCAGTAACTTTGTGGGTGTGTCCAAACAGATAATGGTGAACTACAAAGACATGTACCCTTAAAGCACAGTAGGTAAATCCACTTGAAATAAACTCTAATTCGCTTGTATCCGCGGCAGGGTAAACTTTAAGCATTGTTTGCACATCTTCATCTAAAATGCCTGGATGAACATGAACAATTTCATGTTTTTAAATGACAGCGGCTTGCATGGTTAAGACCAAGGGCTGATTGTTCCTCTTCAGGCCACATAGCAGTTGGTGTGGAGTGAAATATCATAATTGTAGACATACTATTTATATCTTTTCGGGGCTTTCACGTGAGATTAAAAGATAGAACCCTCCCGTTGGTGGTTTTGTACTTTCCACGACTGCAGGGTCAGGTCTAAAAGGGACACAGCGAAGGCACGATATACACCAAAGACATTTCAGGCTTTTTCTCGTAAACATCATGACCATAATAAACATAGAATAAAGAATCAAAAGAACTATCATTGAAAGTCGTGGTCCAAAGATAGCAATGTCAACATTTGTACGCTCCGAAATGTAATTGCCAGATAGAGAGAGAAGCGTTCACAAACTAGGAAATGTAACTAATATTTACAGGTCCTACGGGATGGTTCGACTTCATCAGTTTTGATAGAGCAAACAAAGCATCCATTTCCAGGATATCTTTCATTTGCCAGACTGTGTATATGTTATATTTCCCGGATCAGTTGGCGAAGAGAACCTGGACTACTTTGGTATTTCATTTTACGTGAAATGAATCTTTTTGTGATGACCTCAATTTTGCAAAACTCCCGTTTAAAAGTAATATATGCGCGACACATCTGCATCACTTGTATCAACATCTATTTTTTGATAGCACAATTTGGATGTCACAGAAAAGGATATTTTCACTATTTGTATGATAAGCTAAACTTATTGTTTGGTGAAGTCAAATTTTGTATGTGCATCTATGTTAGCAAAGTTATAAGTTGACACGTTTAACATTTTGAATTATTCCCTTTTCAATGATAATCAAACACATTTGTGCTTCAAAGCTGAAGAGCTGCATCTCAGCACTTGGAACTGCATACAGTTTTTACATTTATATTGGAAAATGTCTTAACATCATAGGAATAGTAGAGACGCGTGAAAATGGTGTCGGTTGGGAAATACATTCATCAGAGAATTACTCTGGCATTGGCATCTCAGTACTATGGGTCCAAAACCGACAATATATATATATCAGAGAATCACTCCAGCTTAACCGCCAATACACCACTGATTTTTTACGATCGGGTTCTCCCGACCGCAAGTTACTTAAGGGGTTGCAAGGTCAAACGGTAAAAGTACCTGTTTCTGATATGTTACAAAAGTGCAGTTTGGATTCCAGCACTATAAGTTCGTTGCGCGGGAACCATATTATTCTGCATCTGAAAATTTTGTTCATTTATAAATACATTTTACTCGTAAATAGACTTCCCTTTGAAACCTCTTTATTCAATTTTCTTTTTTTTTTCTTTTTGTAAATACCAACATGCTCACAGAACTGTCATCACTGTCGTAAGATGACGCTAAGCATTACATTTAACACGTGTTGCGCCGTAGGTAATCCACCATATCGTTAGTCTATTTACAACTGTGAAATGCAAATTACCTATCGTCGGATCGGGCGGAATGCGCTACGAAAATGTCCAGAACCCCCTTTTTACCCACACTTCTAAGCAATTCAAATGGCGGTGTTGTACGTGTACTCGCTCTTGGGAAAAAAACCCGGGTCTTATTTGGCTATCTTATGACGATTAATAATGAATAAAAAGCAGCGTAACATGCAGATTAAAATTAAGATAGTAAGTAGCTTAATTACAAAAATTTTAGACCATTTATCGTATTCCTTAGCAACAAAAGTTTAGCATTGAGCAATACCCAAATTTGCTTCGGCAAAAGACCGCAATGTTCCAAGTTACGATGCACTCCGTGTTAACTCCTCTATTGAACCAAATGAAATTAAAACTTATTTATTAAAACTGATAAATACAGCATTACTGAATAAAATTACAATGTTATTTTTCGCATGCATGGTCGCATATAGTGAACATTTTTAACGATCATTACTTGGCAATTGACCTGCATAGTGTGACTTTTTAGACACATTTTTGTGGTCGTTAAGTTGTTTTTGCCACTTGTCCATGGTCGCTGATCACGTTGTACAGGAGGTCGGTTACCACAGTGCATAAACGTTACAAAAATGCCTGTGCATGGGAAAAACGGTCGTTTTGGGCGGGTGGTCGCTGTACATGCATGATCTTAGTTTTACCCTTTACATTATCACAGCTTTCAAGTTCCTATATTCTTTAGTTTATCATGTGGGCTATTTGTCTTGTTACATAATAAGCTAAGATAAGAAGATACCGGATACATAGAATTTACCATAAATCAGGCTCTGAAACATGCACTGACAGTTACCCATTAAAGATCTGTGATTACCTTCAAGGCTGATATAGTCTGTCTGAATATGCTATTGTAAAAATAAAGTATGAACATTTCTGTATTATACATTCGAAATGCATGCAGCCAGTGACAGCCACGGGCTAGGAGAGTATAGAACTTGGCTGATAGGTTTCCGATTATTTGATATTTTGCAGGATTTTCTGTTCATTATCCGTTTCCGAACTTTCACGATCGTTTCTTTCTAGAAGAAGAATTGGTTTACCCTGGGTTCAACCAAATACACGATACTCTGGGTTAACCGCCTGAAAACACCGGGGATCACCCAAATCAACCCAAAGCCAGATAAATTAAGTGAGGTTCTTGGGTAAAGCGCTTTATCGAGTAACCTTATGCATAACTTTATACCCGTGGGTGCCTAATTGAACGTAGCATTTATATTCATTTACGAAAAAAAAAAAAAAACATTTACAAGAAACACGACATACTCTATATTTGTTTCACGAACTTGAATAGAAAGGAGCGAGAACTGCAGTGTATTCTTTGGTCGATCGGTGAAAATTGGCAGTCTTTGTTGGGTTGCAGAGTGGCGATGTACCACAAACACACATATACATAAACACGGATCATCGTTTAATATACATACATACATACATATATATATATATATATATATATATATATATATATATATATATATATATACATATTGTTAGATTAATATCATATTATGCTTATCAGTAAATTCTCTGGTTACAAGGATAGTGGGTATTCATAGCCGACAGCCTACCGGGTACCAGGTACGGTGAATCCCAATGGTTTGCATTACCACGTAACGGTTCGTTGTAAGCAGTAACAGTTCATTTACCTAAACTGATTGAGAATGCATTCTCTTTAACCTGCCGTCATCTGAACGCTTAGAGTCTTGGTTTTTTGCAGAAAGTGCTGTTTTGACCCGGCGGAGGGAGTGCGTCAGGGAGACAGAGGACTAACCCTGTCCCCAGGCTTGTCTCTTTCTTGTCACGAACGCTTTGGTGGGGGTATGCTTGCTATGCGTGAGAAGAATATTATGTCTGTAACTGGGTTTTACCCTTGAGTCCAAACGCAAAGGAGGACCCCCCAAAGCAAATAACATACTCGTTGTTTTTCGTCAGTTCATGATTGGCTGACATTTACGATACCTTTAACGGTAAATTGGTATGTTTATTTCTTAGCTTGCGACCAGAATGGACCCCTGGGCATGATCACCGGCGAAATACAGGACTGGCAGATCACAGCTTCGTCCACGTACCCTCAGGAATGGGATAAAGGATGTCATGAACGATACGCCCGTGTCTTCCAGCCTAACGGACTGGGATGGTGTGCCAAATACAAGTCCTCATCCGAATGGCTACAGGTTGACCTTGGGGTCGCAGCCAAGGTGGGTCCGTGTGACTGAGATTACATTATCTTTTCACTGTTAACGCCAAATGCTGCTCTTATTGCTGATTTTTTCCTCTGAAATGTTCCGCTTCATTGATTGGAAAGCACAGCCCCAGGCAAAGATAGATGAAACTCTTTCTGGCGGATTGGCAAAAATACAAAAACCGTTTTACTTTGGCTAATAAAAATTACATAATCAAGGGCATATCTAGCAAAAAGATGCGTCAATAGATCTTTACCAGATGTGTACAATCCTCATTGTTAATGGACATACAAGATGATATTAGCTTTTCAATCCAAGACATAGATGAAGGTGTGTCAAACGTAAGCGTAAGGAGTATGTAGCATTATTGAAAGCATATGTGACATCGACAAGCGCATGGCGTTCTATTGTGACGTTTTGTCGCTTTGTTGAAAAAAATTGAAGCATATTAATGGCTAGATGAGACAAATGAACGTCTAAACGTAGAACCACATTTTCAAGTTTTTCTTTAAATCAGTAGATTTACAAACAAAGGGAGTAATCCTACGGAAATTTGTGGATTTAAAGGTACAGGAAATGGTTCTAAGGAATCTTTGTATGCATGTGCTTGCACGTTTTCGCACAATTGTCCTGAATCCGAAAAACCTTATATTATGGCAATAAGTGATAAGTGCAAAAAAGCCACACGCATATAGGCTGGATTATAGACTATTGTATTTAAAGAGCTATACGTGAAATGAAAGATACCACAAACAAAAACATTTTCACAAAAGATCTAGTTTAGTGTAACTAAAATAGTATGTTATCCAAAAGTCTAAAGTTCCAGATTGATCGAATAATTTGTGTTGACCGCACATTCAAAGACCGCGGGCCTTGTAAGTCGTTATAAATAAGTCAGTGAAGCAGGAGTATAAAATGCCACAAATGAGTCTAAATGATCGTGTCGTCTGCTTTAAAATATCATTATTTTGAGTAGCTTGGGTATTGAGCCTTACATACCTGGAAAGTCAGCTTTTCTCCAAACTTCCTCAGGTTGTATACATAACAGATTACGAAGTGGTTTGCTGTAAAAAGTTTGAATCGGTAAGTCGGCTTAAGATACAGCTATAGGAATAATGAAGATGGGGACGCCATGAGATTACTATGAAATACACACAGTGACCTTGTTCATTTACTCTGTACCGACTGGGTCCCTACTTGTTATCCGCCAGGTTGTGGAGAAGAAAAAAACAACACATTTTTTAGAGGAATATTATACCCTTTGAATATATATATATGAATTGCTATGAAAATATATATGTCACGCAAATGGCGATATTAACTACGAGGGACATCCCATAAGTTTTGGCAAGTGCCTTGTCATTTAATCAGTTTTACATGGATAGTGTCCAGTTTTACACGAAACTCATTCTTATGGGCCTTTCTACTATTATATGCCAACAACGGCTCCATATTTTCATTACTAGTACCTGGGGTACTGGAAAGCAAGACTTAGTATAATCGTATTAACTGAAATCTTTGCCTATTTAAATTTTAAGATGTATCAATGGGTTTTATGCCATTAATGCATTATGTGGTGGAAATAAGCAAAATTCAAAACTGATTGATCGAATGTGCTGAACAAATAATCCAAAGTATTTAAACTTTACTTTATTACTGATAGATGTGACAGCCTTTTTGTTTTTAAGCTTTCATTGAACAAATAATCAAAGGTATTTAATCTTTACTTTGTTACTGATATATGTGACAGCCTTTTTGTTTTTAAGCTTTCATTGTCCGACAGAAGTTATGTTATTAAAGCACTGAAGTGAAACTGCATTTTGGATTTCTATCAAAATAAAATGACCGGTTGCCTGCGAAGCAGACTAATGTGTTCTTGTTTGTTAGCTCAGCTGACTTGTCAGTAAGCTGAGCTTATCTTCTGGTCCTCCGTCCGTTGTGCGTCGTCTGTCAACAGTTCACATTTTCGACTTCTTCTCCGAAACCGTCTGCTAGATCCACTTCAAACTTGATGGGGCTGTGCCTTGGGTGGGTGTCTACCAACTGTTTAAATGGTTATGGTCCAGTGATTTTTGGATTTTTTATGATTTTTTTTTTTGATTTTTTAGGGCAAATCTTAAAACATTTCTTCTCCAAAAACGTTCACCAATTGCTTTGATGTCACACAAGAACACTTCCTGGGACTCCTTGTTCCTAATTTTTTTACGGTGGCGCTGCAATTTTTTTTTTTGGTATTTTTTTAATGAATTTTTGTGTGTTATAGCTATTTTCGACTTTTTCTCCAGAACCGTATCTCAGATTAAGCTGAATTATGGTGGATATGTTCCTTGTAGAAGGGTCAAAGAGAGTTGTTCACTATGTGGGAATGCTGCGGATTCCGGATTTTTAACGATTTTTTCAATTCGGGTACTTATCGGCCATTGCAGCTTTCCTATTGATTATTGTGGAAGTCAATGGGCATTTTAATGCTTATTCACATTTTCGACTTCTATTCCAAAACCGTCATCCAGACTAACTTCAAACTTGGTGGCAATGTACCTTGGGTAGGTTTCTACCAGGTTTGTTCAAATGGTCATGCTTCAGTGATTTTTGGATTTTTAATGTTTTTTTTTTTCGACAGATCTTAAAAAATCTTCTTCTCCGAAACTGCTCACCCAAATGTTTTGATATCACACAGGAAGACACCTAGGGACTCCTTATTCTTAATTTGTTCACCAGGTGGCCCTGCATTTTTTCTAGTTTTTTATGATTTTTTTGTGTTATAGCTATTCTCTACTTCTTTGTCAGAACCGTCGCTCACATTAAGCTTAAACGTGGTGGATATGTTCATTGTGGAAAGGTCAAACAATGTCGTTCATTATGTGGGAATGCTGTGGATTCCTGATGTTTAACGATTTTTTCAATTCGGCTACTTTTCGGTAAATGCACCTCTCCTATTGATTACTATGTAAGTCAATGGGCATTCTAATGCTAATTTACATTTTCGACTTTTTCTCCAAAACCGTCATCCAGATTTACTTCAAACTTGGTGGGGATGTCCCTTGGGTGGGTGTCTACCATGTTTCTTCCAATGGTCATGTTCTAATGATTTTTGGAATTTTTTTATGATTTTTTTCAAAAATCTTTACAAAAGTTTTAATAGGAAAGTTGAATATGGAAATTTCTTATAACTTCAATACCTTTGGCCAGATTTACTTTATACTTGGTGGGGATGTGCCTTGAGTGGTTCTCTACCAAGTTTATTCAAATGGTCAGGCTCTATTGATTTTTGGATTTTTCAATAATTTTTTTTTGTTCTTTTGGGGGCAAACCTGAAAGGCTCTGATCCTCTGAAACCGCTCACCCAATTGCTTTCATATCGTACATAGACACTCCCAGGGACACCTAGTTCCCAATTTTTTCACCAGGTGGCGCTGAATTGTTTCTATTTTTTGAATGAATCATTTGTATGGTTTTGCTTTTTTTTCACTTGTTCTCAGAACTGTCACTCAGATTAAATTGAATTGTGATGGATATGTTTTTGTCTAAGGGTCAAACAAGGTTGTTTACTAGGTGGCACTGCTTTGGATTCCTGATATTTAAGGATTTTTTTTCAGTTCGGGTACTTATCGGTCAATGCAGCTTTCCTATTGATTACTATCTACGTCAATGGGCATTCTAATGCTAATTCACAGGACAACTGACACGAAATTTACTGTTTACTTATTAAATTGAAATCTGTTTTGAGTTAGTACCGTGATGCTGCACATGTTAATGTTTCTGTATGAATGTCATGCTTAGACAGTACTTGAATGACCTTGACCTCGTTTCTGAGGTCACAGTGCAACATACATGAATTTTACTCTTCACTATAACTTGAGAACTACTTGAACCTTGATGGTGCACATGTTACTGTTCTTATATAAAGGTCAGACTTACTCAGAACATGGGTGATCTTGATCCTTCCCCAAGTTCACAGAGCTGCAAGTGTGATGAATGTCTGAGTCAGCTGAGCATGGGCTGTTCACACAGCCCTCTTGTGTATGTTACGGTAGCACTAGGCCGCTACACAGGCAAACTGACCGGTATTTGTTGGACAAATTTGCAATATATAAGACACCCCAGGTTACTGGCCATCGACCGCATGATAAACCTAAAGAAATCTAATTACCCATTGATCTAGCTATCATTCTCCTTAATTAGCATCATAGGAAAGCATTTCCTCCTTTTTTGATGAGTACAAGCCATACTCTATTCTCTGTATTCAGCTCACTGCTTCTTGTAGCTTTTCTTATGTCAAGCTCACAAACATATTTGCGAGATAAACTGAAAGCAACCGAGTTTGTACTTTTTCACGGAGAAAGGAACGCTATTGTCTTGCATACTAATTTTTGTGTAATCCGTTGTGTAATTCTGTGAATTAACTTTGCACACTGATCAATTTTATATATATATATATATATATATATATATATATATATATATATATATATATATATATATATATTAAAATTGAGCATGGTATGGCCTTGGTGGACCAAATTTTGCCTATGAACCAGAATTATACATAATTCCGAGCAATGCGAGGTGTTGGTAATAAACCAAAGTCATCTCAGCTGAGCATGCTCACTGAGGAGTGTTCCTCCAATTAGATCACAGGCCAATAGGTCACATTCAATACAAACTTCACCCACTTAACATGGAAATGTGCAGAGGTAAAAGATAAAGCTTTGAAAAGAATTGTTTCGGCTGACAGCTTCATTTATAAAGAAGTTTGTTGGTGTTTGTCACCATCTAGAGGCCATACAGTTTTAATATATCTATGATCTAGTGCAAAGAATTGATAAAAATGAAAAGTTTGCTTCTGGTTACCATGGTAACTTTACAAGTTGAATGGGAAAATGACACTTCCTGTATTGAATTACATCAAATCTCAATCAGCCAATCTCTGGGCTGGGCTGAGCTAGCGACTTGGATTATTAAATTCTCAGGCTCGGTTTAGCATGCGATTATCAGGCAGACCTATGCAGATAAGTTTCCTATGCAACTCAATATCATCTGCATACATTTGCTTAAATGAAGATGTAGTTGCTAACGCATATGAATCGCCCGCGTGCTACCAAAATACTGTTGTCTCGCGCGAGATGTGAGAGACTCAGGATTGTACATTATATCCTGAAAAAATAGTTTTCATACGAATGCAAACATAAAACCTGCTTCAAGATAGAGGCCACTCATGAAGGAATTGCGCCATTCTTATAGTTTCTTTGAGCAAGTAGTCAATAAATACCTGTCAAAATGCTCCAGTTCTCTTCAGTATTGTCCTGATGCAGGGGTATGATATCTGCTCTACGGTCACATTATTCCTATTGTGGGTCTGTGCAAGTATTCAGCAAATGGAGCTCAATGTTCACAGTCATCGTTGTGTCGAAATGTTACACCTACCAATTAGGATGTCCACCCCGTCATTTAGGCGTCGTCTGTGTCCTTTGAAAATATTCAGCAGGAAAAGTGATTTATAATCGTACCATTCTGTTAAGTTAATATCTTATTTCGTCAAACCAGTCACACTTGTTTATTACAATAGACACCAAATATTTGGAAGTATCATCTGTAGGAGTAGTGATGGAAAGGAGATAAGAATGAGCTTCACTTGAGAGGATATATAAAGGAGTAACTGGTCGTCTTGTGGTCGCTTCCCTGCACCTGACACACTTATTTGTACAACCCATATGTTATTAATCCTTCAATATATGGCTTTAATTACTGTTTAAATTAACTTATGCAGTTGTTAGTATATTTGAATCAGTTAGAAATCTCAGGAAAATTATAGCAGTGCTCTTCATTCAAAACAAACATACGCTTTTTTCTTTACCTTTTTCAAATTTTGTGTAATGAAAAATGGCAGATGTGTACACTAAGAAGGCCAAATAAGGGAAAATATACAGTTGATATAATTATGTTAATGGCGGTAACAAACGTATTGTAAACATGTATCCATTGAATTGCCGCCCAAACAACAGACTATAGGGCATCCATTACTGTATACCTCTCACTACTTGGTGTCAGGTGTCATGTACAACTTTCACACATTTTCAGCTGTGATGACCTAAGGTCGCAAAGCTTATGCGATCACTCATGTCTGTCTGTCCGTCCTTCCGCCCGTCCGATATCTTTTTGCTTGTACGCGCGATACAGTCCACAGTTTTTAAGGCAGCCTCATATAGCTCTCAGGAATTATCAAGTGTATGAAAATCTAGGTTGAGTTGAGTCAAAACGTGAAAATCTTCTGACCGCTCCAGCATCCTAATGCTTGATAGATCTTCATGAAATTTGGTGGGATTGTGAAAGATACAGACCATATCCGATGCTAGGACCTTATGTAATGTAATATAAGTGACCTTAACTTATTTTTGTTACGTCACCAGGCCTCTAAAGTTGAAAGAGGTGATTTTGTAATGGCAGGGTGTAATTTGGACGTCAATGACATAGAGAAATAGGCCTTCAGATCAAAATTGCACTTGCGTACATTGTATATAAATGTCTACTTGGTGACCTACTTTTGGGATCACCATGACCCAATGATTGGGACCTTGGTTCATTTTTCAAGGTCATTAAGCACTAAAGAAAAGGACATTTAATTAATTCAATATCTTGATAAAGAACAAGGCGAATGATGGTAAATGCATGCATCACAAATGTATGTCATGTGAAAGTTTGATATTGTATAATATGGCTAACCCTGATTAATTTTTCAAAGTCGTCGATTGAATACATTTCAGAAAAGTTTTGATGATGGTGGTCAGCGGAGCATTAGGCCCTTGGACCTCTTGTTTGGTATTCACGACAAAGTTAAGCAAAAGTATCGAAAGAGAGTTCATTTTGATATGTGCGCTTAACTGAAATATTGGTCTACTTGTTTCTCTTTTAGGTCACGGGAGTCATGACACAAGGACGGGGTGACGGAATTGAATGGGTAACCTCATTTATGGTGTCCTACAGCATGGACGCCTTCCACTGGCAGTACGTTTCTGATCAGTACGGCAACCAAAGGGTAGGTAATATTATGATGTAAATTATGTACATAAGTGTTTCTTTTCATTGTTCAGAAAATACAGAAAACATCGACAAAATGTTCTGTCGAATGTGCAAACTTACATTTAAAAAATGTCGTAAAAATTCCTGACACTTTGTTGTTTTACACTCGCTGCCCCTTTTTACCTGTATAGAGCACAAAACATATGCACTGTTGTGTATTTGTAGTACCTAAACATCATCATGGTATTCTTGCAAAGGATCAAATGTTAGTTCCATCAATCAATTTTCCAGCTGATCCGTCATGAATTACGAACACGTAAAATAGATCTGTAAATAGTTTTTGTTGTTTTTTTGTGTCAAAAGTTGCCACTTTTTAGCTAAGCTGACTTGCCAGTCAGCTGAGCTTACCGGATGGTCAGTCGTCCATCGTCTGTCCACATTTTGGACTTCTCCAAAACTGTTATCTAGACCCACTTCAAGCTTGGTAAGGATGTACCTAAAGTAGGCGTCTACCATATTTGTTAAAATGATCAAGCTCCACTGATTTTATTTTTTTTAAAAAAAATTTACTGATTCATTTTTGAGAAAAACTTAAATTATCTCTGAAACCGCTTAGGGAATTACTTCGAAATTGCCTGGGGACACTTTAAGGGACCCCAAACGTTACTTTGCTCAACAATAGCGCAGCAATTTGTCCTTGTCCTTATTTTTTGCCGTTTTTACATTGCCGCTTGTACATTGACCGTGTCAATGTACAAGCCACACCTGCTATAACATCACCCGGGGTCCTCGGTCAACTTTTTTATGGTTTGCCCCGATGGCCTAGAGGTCAGCGTGTTCGACTTTCCATTTGGCTCGGCGAGTGTACCGAAGGTAGTGGGTTCGAATCCCATACAGGTCGACATAAAATTTATCGTAATATTGCTAATATTCTATTGGTTTCGAAGTGCTGTGGGCCATTGCCCCGACTTCGAAATTATATTAGAGGTGTATATTCATAAATAATATATATATATTAGAGGTGTATTTCATAAATTGTCGGTCTGTGGAAGTGCCCTACCGTGTCAATGCACAAGCCACACCTGCTATAACATCACCCTGGGTCCTCGGTCAACCTTTTGAGGTTGCCCCGATGGCCTAGAGGTCAGCGTGTTCGACTTTACTTTACCTTTCGTAAAATTTATTGTATATTTCACTTGCTAATACTCTATTGGTTTCGAAGTGCTGTGGGCCGTTGCTCCGACTTCGAAATTATATTAATTTATTTCATACATTTGAAATAAATTTTCTTGTTCATTCATCTCCGAAGTCGTTACGCCAATTATTGAAAAATTGCATAGACACAGTTATGTGACTCTTAGACCTGAATTTGTTCAGCAGGTGACGCTGATATTCTTTTTCTACCTTTCACAATTTTTATGCGTGTTCACTTTTGCTTGACTTCTTCACCCAAGCTGTATTTTTAGAATTCTTTTCAAACTTAATGAAAGTATACATATACTCAACATCCACCAAATTTGTTCACCACATGGTGCTCTTGTTATTCGTTGATTTTTGAGAAATTTTCCAAATGAGGAAAAATCGATAAGGGTATAATCATGTATATGTCTGCATTGTTATGAAAGGGATAGCAGCTTATCTCGCATATTGGCGTTTATCTCGGTAAAGGGCATCCTAGACCCATGGTGTTGGTTAAATACTGATAGTATACCGGTAGTATCTATGCCTTTAATTTTGTTGTTGCTAATGTTGACATTGAGTGGCCATAAAAAAAATCAAATTGGCATATTGGCTTATATCTTAATGATAGGTAATAGTTGATTGTATGCTTTTGGTTAGTTTACATATCAATAGAAAAGTACCTATAGAGTTTCTTTTCATGTTGTTACTTTTGACCATGAATGATTTTGAAAGGTCAAACTGACCTTTTGTCTTGTATCTCGCTAATGGTAGATCCTATGCCCATGCTCACTGATGAACACCTCTATAGAAGTACCTATGGGTTTCCTATTGTGTTGTTAATTTTGAACTTTAGTGACCTTAAACGGTCAAACTGAGATATTTTCTCATATCTTGGTGACAGTGAATACCTCCACTTTTCTTTTAAAATGATAAGTCCTGAACTGTATTAGTGAAAACTGATATGACAAATAGTGATGACGATTTTAAATAAATGTTGATATAAATTTGAAGGTCACAAGACCACTTCACTCTCTGTAACCAACGTCAGCTCAGCACATAACTGTCACAGTCCTCATGTTTGAACAATGAAAGCTAAACACCATTACATGAACGATTCTTTCTTTAAACCTTCAGAAAGGTAGTGTTTTTATACAACTTCACATGTAAACATTCTCTTTGCGTTGCTCGTAAATCTGACGTGAGTGGCATGATGTCTGCCTATCATGGACCTTGTTGATTCCTGTCATACACTGATGGTATGCCTGGGCGGCGTTAGTCACATCCGAAACAACATCACGTACCAGTAAATCGGTATACTGAAGAGATTATTTTGCACTGGTGCCATTTAAAGCAATCTAGCAGGTAGAAATTGGTACCTACATTTTCGAGCGTAGTCTAAAAGCCAGAGTCTGTAAATTACACTAGTGTAATAACAGTTGGACCCTTTGTGGCTCTGTCCGTCGAGGAAATAGGAGAACACAGCACAAATTCTTGTTCATAACAGGTCACCGTCTTTCGGAACAGCCGCCTTGTTATGCAGATTATATGGCATTTCAAATCACGATTCCTGCCGCAATTAGGTGAGATCCTTGCTAGTATGACGACAGTTGTTTGTAAACCAGTTTTTAGATGACTGTATGGAAGGGACTCCCTATATCGGCTGATTTGGTTGTCAAGTCAAGGATAATGGGGTTGACCACATTGCAAAAACTTTAATCTTAATTTTGATGCAAGTTAAGGTAATAAGTGCAACGTATAATAGTTATGTATAATATTCATCGCCAAAAAACATAGGAGACCGGAATGAAAGGGCATTGAATACAACAACTAACCTTTAAGAACTAGAATTCAAGCGGGTGTTGCCTTACACGCAACTTCAATAAGATAAGGACATGGGTTGATGTATGTAATCAGGTGACTGTCGTAGGAACAAATCTAATGACCACCAATCGGTCGTATGACTTACTGTACTTATTCGACAAGGAATAGGGTCAAGGAAAAACCCCACTTTCCGTATTTATTCTGTAAAAAGATACAAATTTCTACAAGATTTGATTTCACGACAGTAGATGTGCAAAGTACTCCTCATTACATTTGCAGTATATAGGTATGTATCACACCTCTGCGAATTACCCAGATAAATAGTGCAATTTCACGACTGAGTTGAGGTGAGCATATAAATCATGATAGCATTACAAATTATACGGGCAAACCTGCAATGTATATGTTTCCAGCCGAGGGCATTCGAGGATAAAATGCTAGAAAACAATGGTGACTTATCAGTAAGTCCATGTTAGCATCGAGAGCTGCACAATTTGGCCATCGCTTGCATTATAAGGGCGAATATGGCACAGACTGGTTTGTATGTATGTATGTAAAGCGTCAAGCAGCCACCTAGGGTCTTTGCCCCAGGGCAGGCCTCTGCCTTACATTTCTTAGTTAAAATCAATTATACACATCTTTGGATGAATCTGCTTCCTGTGGCTACATCAAACGTTCTTGCAAACTAAGCTGGCTACCCTTCGACCTTCAAAGGCCATGAAGAAAAACGGGGAAGATAAAACCCACAATGTAAATTCATTCGCACACTATGCATGCTGGATACTCAAAGTAACCACAAGTAGGATGAACAATAGCAGAGAACCTAGCAAGGATAAACGTTGTACATAGAAGAGAAATGAAAGAAAGGGACACTGGGTGTCTTGCAAGGACCAAGCCATCAATGCTGGCAAGTGCACTCAGATGCATTACTTTTTTATTCTGCACAGGCAGATGAGATAAAGCACCCGATGCTCACATACGAATATATATATATATATATATATATATATATATATATATATATATATATATATATATATATATATATATATATATATATATATATATATATATATATATATATATATATATATATGTCACAGTTTCGAATACAAAAATTCCATCCTCCTGCCAAAGATTTGTATGTCACTGATGTTTGAAAAGTTGACATCTAAGAGTCCGCTATTTGCATTTATTACATGTAAAGTTTACACACGCGAACACACCTACACACCCTCAACCACACACAAGTATTGCCTATCACTGCTGGTACATGTTGTATCTGAAGGGAAATAAGTTACAGAAGGGAAATTAACATTATATCACATATCACTTTCAGATCAGTTGAATGTTTAACTCTAACTGAACCATTGAAATACACACACACACACACACACACACACACACACACACGCACACACACACACATACATACATACATATATATATATATATATATATATATATATATATATATATATATATATATATATATATATATATATATATATATATACCAGCGCTCATGTTTACCAAGCAATCCTTTTTGCAGACTTTCTACATGAAATGGTTATGAACTTGGGAAGCGTTGAAGCTGCTGATGGCATTTGATGCAATGCGATTTCAATTTCAAAGCAAATTGTAACTTGTGCTGATGGCACAAAACATGGAAGATGTATCAGTTTTGATTTTTAATTGGACAAAATATGAGTCATTTTGATATGCAGGAACAGGCTGATGGTGTGCACAAAAACTGAATCTTTATTTTTTTGTGAATAACCAAACACGCCGCACATCAAAGAAGGTTAGAAAAACTGAAATGTTGATATTCCGATACACTGGTTTAATATATGTTATATCTTGCATGCCTTCGGGATCAGTGTTTGGTCTCCTTCTATTTTTAATTTATATTAACGTCATAGTTGATATTGTTAACTCATCAATTCGATTATTTACAGACAATAGATCACTATACAGTTTCTTATATATCCGCGAAGGACTCAGTCCTTGCAGCAAATCTATTAAATTCCGATCTACAGGAAGTAGAAAATTGGGCACACAAATGGCTAGTGTCATTTAATCCGGCTAAAACTAGTACTATGATTGTATTCGGGAAACGTATTTTAACAAACCATTCAGATTGGAATTTTATAAATGAAGCCTTACAGAACGAACAACAACATAGGCACCTGATATTGGTTTTACGTTCAGATTTAAGTTGGTCAAGTCATATTAATAATTTGGGTACTACAGGCATGAAGATGGTCAATATTATGAAGTATCTGCAGTTTCGGTTAACGAGACGATCTTTAGAAATTTGGTAGTTCTCTTTTATCCGTCCAACTGTGGAATACGGTTCTATTGTTTTTGTGGGATAGGTGTACATAGAATGACTGTCAACAATTAGAAAAGATAAATTTGGCAGCTGCAGAGTCATTACAAGAGCCAGCAGAAAGAAGAAAATAAAGTAAATTACTCATTTTCCACAAAATTTAAAATGGTGATGCACCTCTGTATTTGAGAGATTCACTGCCAAGATCCGTTGCTCAGCGGAACCGGCACAATGTTAGAACTGGTTTTAACTTATCTGCGTTTCGAGCCCGGACCAATATATTTAATGATTCCCTCTAACCGTCAGTTCTTCGTCTTTGGAACGACTTACCGGCTGCAATTCGTGGTGATGAGTGTCTACATGGTTTTAAAAGTAAAAATTAACCGTAATAAGTTTAAAGTAAATCCATTATTTTACGTTGGGACCAGACGAGTAAATGTTTTACACGCGCGTTTGCGCATGGAATATAGCATGCTGAAAGCAGACTTGTTTAAAAATGGTCTTGTTGATTACCCTATGTGTGTCTGTGGCAGTGCAAATGAAGATGCTTTTCATTATTTTTTCAAATGTGCAAATTTTAGGACATACCAAGATAGACCGCTAAACATTGTAATCCCTTTAGCACCACTGACAGTCCAAACATGATTATTTGGTTAAAAAACTGTACTTTTAACGATAACGAAATAATTTTTACGGCTGTACATTCATATATCCAATCAACAGATAGGCATGGAGCAGTCATATAATTTGTAAAAGTATTTATATGCGAGTAACGAACTACGGATTCACTATGGTATACCCCATTACTCTTTTATTGTATTAGTGATGTCTTGTCTTGTCAACAATTCTCCTTGTGTGGCTTTGCCCATCAATCTCGCTTCGTCCAAAAATGTCCGCTCTGGGTACCAGCGTCTTTTTGTAACATATCGTCTTCTTCTCTCTTACTTTTTTATGTCCGAAAGTGATTGATATAGGGCTATACTCTTTTTCCTCATCGCCTTTTTCAAATGAAAATATGTTTAAATTAATATATCTTATTTTGTCACAGGTTTTTGAGGGCAACACCGACTCATATGCAGTGAAACACTCGTATTTGGATAAACCAATCAGGGCACGTTTCATCAAGTTCCACACAGTCCATTGGAACCGCCATCCCAGCATGAGGGTGGAAGTCCTTGGATGTCAAAGTAAGTAAACACCTGAGGTTAAGTTACTGCACAAAAGTAGACAAAGGATTTCAAAAAGTATGACCTCATGAACGCAGTACGAAAATCCACCGTATGTCGCCTTTCCCCGTTAGGAAAAATAATTTCGCGGTTAAAACATGTGATTTGTTTCAACTGTGTTACATGTGACGACGATGTTTACCATAATATTTAGCTGCGAAGCAAAATGGTAAAGAATGGGAAAGCGTGCAAAGTTAAACAATGCACTTATTGAGCCAATATTGTCGTACGGGATGTGAAACTAGTTGTCTGACGATGTAGTGATACTGCTTTGGCCGTTAATATAAGCACGCAACGAGGCGGTTGCTGTTTTAATGTTGTTATATAGGGCTCCTAACCTTTGCTGTATATTTGTTGACTTGGAGCATATCTTTGGCATAAATAAGCGAGAAGCAAATGCCTCGGTGTAGCCTGTGAAGGGAAAGATTTCGGAATAAAACATTTTACCATCTACTTTTCTCGAACACGTAAGAGCTGCCACAAGATTGTTTTGAGGCGCAATACCACATTAGAAGTTTTTGGCGCAACAAGGCGTGTCTTGGTTTTCTAACTATGCAGAACTTGTGGGTGAATTGTTAAATCTGATTAGAAGTATTGGTTTCTGTGGGTGAGAAAACAATCGCTGCCACGTCGGTAATGAAAGACGGCGTTGAAACAGCAATGTTTTTGAAGTCGGATTAGTCGGATTGACTGTACGGCCTGTGTTCAACACTTTTCTTGGTATTAAATGTGAAAAACTCAAGATAGCATAAAGAAAACAACAAAGTACATGAAACAAGAGCTACCTAATGCATAAATGTATGACCACATGGTTTGGGAACCACGGCGCTAATTCATCGGCATCATCAGATAGAGAGGACACAGCGGTGGCCATTTTTTAAACGAGCTGTTGCCACGGCCGATCATGTGACCACTTTCTCAAGCCCATCCTCTTCACACCAACGATACACACTGTCGTCATGACTGTCAACGCTCAGCAAGAAGCTCTACTAAATATCCCATTTTCTCTGTTTTGCAATTTTGGCAGAAATTTGATTTTTACATGACAGAGACATAAAATATTCATCCATACAAAGATCAAAAGACATTTTTTGGACGAAATTTCGGGTGATTTGTTTCTCGCAACGCTAATGTCTGAGCTTCTGTACGTGATGGGTGTTTTCGCTTTGCATACGGTCAAGCGTATCAAATGCGAAAAAGAGTAAACTTTATTGCGAAGGACTTAGCTTGAAAACTTCAAGCTTTGGTACTGACCAAAAGCAATATTTTGAGACAATATTAATAACATACCGGAAATTATCAATTATGTACTCTCATGATTATTCTCATGGAAGCAAAGCACATCAACACAATTATGACAGTTTACAAGCAATATACCAACAATGATGATGATGATGATGATGATGATGATGATGATGATGATGATGATGATGATGATGATGATGAATGTGCTAATCATATGCAATAATTGCAATGAGAAATGTGCCACGCATATGCAGTACACCAACCAAGCACAAAGGTTTTGATAAACAATATATCAATTATACACAATGGAAAAGCGAAAAGAGGCAGTAAAGCTTTATTTAAAATATATATACAGCACTATGACTGAAAAAGAATTGTATTTTGTTCTTTACCGATTTTACCACGAGTGTATTGGAATCAAGGGAAGATAGAGAGAAACTATGAGTTAGATTTATTTAGAAAGTAGGGTTGCATGTTGAGATTTGTTGGTTCCATCTCATTGGCTTGTCTTTTATTCTCGTTACTCTCAGAGTCTTTTTTGTTAACCATATCCAGATACAACATGATATTAAAATGCAAAATCAGGAAGCTACGTTACACATACTTGCAATACATACTCATGGCAGATATATATATATATATATATATATATATATATATATATATATATATATATATATATATATATATATGGATCATTACTAAGGTAATGGAAGTTGGATCTGGTTCAAGACGTTGCTCACTTGTTTATTTGAGAGGCTCGGGTTTAATTATTCACTCGGGGAGTATGTACGAGACTAGCTTTGTTATGCAAATTTTTTTCACCAGGAAATTTGGTTCTCTGCATACGTGCACCAGTCTCGTCTTGTGTGTTGCCAGGTGCAGTCCTGTCTTTGTCGCTGGCTTGTCTTTCATTCCCGTTACTCTCAGAGTCTGTCATTTTGTTAAGCATATCCAGATACAACATGATATTTAAATGCAAAGTCAGGAAGCTACGTTACACGCGCTTGCAATACACACTCATGGCAGGAATATATATATATATATATATATATATATATATATATATATATATATATATATATATATATATATATATATATATACATTTTCTGACAAAAAGTATCTTCTACAATAAGATAAATGTAAATCCTCAAATGCATTTGTGAAGCGGCTTAACACTATTTCTTGGCTCCTCAGTTCTATATGCAGAGAAATATAAGCCAATCACCGTAAGTTGTATATTTGTGACTGAAGTGACTAAAGCGAATGAAAGCTTTGTCAATATAAAACATTGTTACATCGTATAAACATAAAGGTCTCTGACAGTAAAGGCGCCTTTGTTCATCTTGAAAGTGTGTATGACATTTGACAGTGAAAAACTACTTTTTTATAAGTGTATTTTACTTTGCACAACTATACTATTGAATAGCCTTATATCAACGCCATCGCAAATGTAACCTTTTTGGAAGAGCAATTGAATCAGAGACGTGCATACAGATGCACGTCTCTGATTGAATGAAGCAGTTTACAATGCTATCGAATGACTGGATTTACCGTTTAGTGTACCGACCAAACGTAACAGTTCTTGTCGTATTCATCCGTCTACAGTATAAAATGGCCTTTACCTGGATTTGTATGTAAGTCCGCCTAAATGGGGTTTTTCTATATTCTGTTGCTCCTACTTTTTTTATTTGTAGACCAACAGGGTTTCATCTCATAATTACTATTACCACCCTTCTCTCTTCCTTTCCCCCTTCTTTCCTCCATTTCTTCAGGCCTCCCTCCTATTTCCCCCTCCTTGCATTCCTTGTTTTTTATTCTTCCTTTCTTCGGTTAATTTAAAATTTCTCAAGCGGCAAGAAGTATTCCAAATTCCAACAAGTAATGGCTAGATCTTCTCCATACTTGGTTGACCTGTTAGAAAATCCATTATTTTAAGCGAAGTTCCAGTTTATCCCTCATGAAAATCGTCAAAATGTTGCCCTGTCCCAATAGCTTTAAAACCACACCGTTTCTTTACCATATAACGTCGTGAATTTGTCCAGGATAGGTTGCTGTCAATGTTATTCGCTTCACAGATAACAATAAAAGCACAACATCGGCCCAATGCTTCGCCATCTTTGCCAGTGTTGGGTCATTACTGAGCCAACCTGTATTGCTAGCTGGGTTGGTGGCAGTGAATCGTTTTTTTTTTGTTTGAGTGGGGCTATGCTTTTGCCATGTCTGATAAAAATATACATTGGAAAACATCTATGAAGTTGCTAATCCAATTGCTTCCACATGAGAAAGGGACCCGCATGAGTAGCCCGTAGATCTAAATTTGTATACTTTTTGGTGCAACTGTTAATAATGATTTCTTCCTGTCTTTGACTGTTTTAATTTTTCTTAAAAGTGTTGTTGGGTCATACTTAAACTTAACGGGGATCATATGCACGTTCGATTTGCCTCTAAAATGTTTTGCTGATGTTTTTATATTTTAATTTGATCTCAAATGAACTTGTCGTGAGTGTTAGGATCGGTACGAATATGTGTTCATGTCGTTGGGGAACTGGAAGAAGGATATATATACAATGTATCTGCACACACTACTTGATGGGTATCGTCCTTAGAAATGATGGTGTTCACTCGTGTTGCTGTGGTCATATTTTATATTTTTAGATTATTTCAAGTGGTGCGAATACTACAACTCGCATTATTATGCTCTACACAGTTACTTGCTTGCCCAAGTTCTCTGTATCGAAGTTGTCATATTACGAGCTATTTCCAGTATCAGGGAACAGTAAACGTATGCCGTTGTCATAAAATCACGGCCAGTTGACTCTCATTTAAGACATGCATTATATGTTATTTTCACTTCTATAAGTATTTACAATCGTTTAACTCTGCTCTGGATATCATTTCAGTTGCAACTGATTTGATTATAAATGTAACTTACGTGTACCAAGGAAGTGAGCCGTAGGCGGAACTTGGAGTCTCTTTCAGTTATCGCCATGGTGTCGGAGATATGTAGCTTTTTATGTGCCGTTGCTCATTACATCATATCGTTAACCTGTCATCACAGACATGCGCCTTTTACCTAATCCATTGAATTATTGTCAGACTGATCAGTCACGGTGGCCACATTCCGATATCTCTGGGTGAAATGTTGCCAGATGTGGGGGGTAAAAAAGCAAAGATATTCCTCGCTATGTATCATGGGGGTAAGAAAGTGCGACAATTGGTGTCAGTGAGGGTCTTCTATTCAAATGACACTTGGTGTAGCAATCCCCAAATTACAGGTTAGCAGCTGAAGAGGGGATACTTTATGTGGCAGTATGATGAATTGCTATAAAACGCAAAACCACTGTGGTTGACTCGTACAATCATGCAGGTTTAAGTGTTGTGGTGATCTCAAGTGCGCAGAGTCGCTCCACCATATTCCGACCTGGTTGATTGGTGGGCAGGTAACCCGTTGCTGCAGATGTGAACCCATTAACTAATGTTATGGTCGTTTCACAGGGGAAAAACGTGGTGCTTGAAATAATTGGTCGCATATAAACTGTGTCCGCGTCTGTGAAGGGTGTCTTTGTGGTAAACTGATAACCTTCCTGACTTCTCAGCATGCGCCTTGAACCGAGATGGTATGGTCACTGCTTACCAAAGCCCATATACAAGTTTTGCTGCGTTCTCTGTCGCCGTACACCTTTACCTTCTTGCCAACAGTATGTTGCATTCTCTGCCACTGTCCTGTGTGGATGGACTGCCAAGTTTGAGCTCAAGTTTCCAAAGAGGAATGAATTATGAAGGTAATAGTCTCAACTTCAGATGAAAAGTTGATCGTAAATAAGTCATGGGTGAGCGTTTCAACGAAGCAAACGTTGTTCTTAGGCGTTCCTCGGTTTATTTAAAAGTCAGAATATAAAAAGTCAATTTGTGAGCTTGCAAAAAGGAGCATAGAACCCAAAATTGATGATAATATAGTCGGTATGATGATGTGGGTATTATAATTGTACTATGTACAATTCGTGAACCCTTACAGCAGGTGTTCTCTGAATAAACGAATATGATTGGTTTTCACTTCCTTCCATAGAATAGGACAATATAAACGCATGTATCGTAAGTACGGGTAATATATGAATTCGTCTCAGTTAACAGTCTAACACCCTGCAAAGAAATTTTGGTTTATAAATTCCTTATTTTAAATGATGGCCACCAAATGTAAAGTCAACTAGCACAACTACATCAAAATCTGGCCCAGTGGCCTAGCACATCTTCATTTCTTTCCCTATCTACGCCTTTTGTCAGGCTGAAACATGAAACTTCAACCAAACTGAAAAAAACATATGTTAATCATTACTCATATGCTACCTTACATTCTTAAGTCTGTTGTCTGCAAGCAAACGAATTGACAATCAGCATCAGAGCATGAGTGTCATTTTGGACACTATCTTGGACATGTTACTGCCACGTATAGACTTCTACATTCGTTGCCCTTTGTGTCTGCCTGTAATTTGTAATGTGCAGATCGGATGATTGAAGGGGCGCTTTGCATACCAAACAGCCTCGTATCGCTCTGCCTAGTCTTTAACTTTAATTAGAATACTAGCAAGAAGTGATCAAGTTACCGACGATCATCCAATATAATCCAGACACATAGGTCATCGAGAAAAGATGGGCAGTAGTAAATTATACCCACCTCAAGACAAGGCTCTGAAATATTAGTCCAGTGATTTAGTCACAATGCTAGTTAAGACAATAGGCTTAAATGTATAAACAGTAAGTTGTGATAGCTGTCTATGTTGGACAAATATCAATGAAAGAGTAATTGCACAGTGTTCCCTCGATCAATATCATATATTGGATTTACAGCGCAACTTCTAGTGTGCAATATTGTGTGATCAGTTGTTTAATGTTTTAGAATCGTAAAACTGGCTTTGCAAGGTTATTACTCTACTATGGTAAATTGTATACCGGACAAACACCTAAGATTGGTTATATCTGGGTGGTTTGTGTAATGTTTGCATCCCAAATCCGGCAGCATAATTCAAAATCAACATTAAAAAATAAAGAAAACAGCTCATGATTTTGATTTTCAGCGAGATTTGGAATTGATTTGAGTAGATGTGTGTTTAAAGCTGTTTCAAAATTAATGTTTTATATCCGTAAAGTGATATGATGGACAATATCCACATTCGTCCTTAAATTTTGATATATTGTCAAATCGAAAGTGTTTTTTTCAAGTGCAATTTAAATTTAAGAAAGTCTAATTATTGACAAAATGCACAGTTAGTATTTTGATAATTATAAAAACAAAAACACTGGGAGCTTTTGAGGTAAACCACAACTAGTTCCCACTGAAAGACGGGAGTTTTGTTCAGGCCTCGTTTAAAGAGTTCAAGGTGATGTCTACTGTTTGCTTAACGTAACTGGAAGTTTTTATGACGATGGTGGATGATGCAAGAAACGTTCGATGATTCATACGTACAAAATTATGATATAGTCGGCAGAAGGATAGTGTTTACGACTTGAATGACAGCGGTCTTCCACACATGCATCACAGTTTAAGATGGAATCACATGGACTGCATCAGCGCTGCTTTTCGCGTAGAGATTACAGAGATATATTCTACATGCTGCAAATCACAAGTTCTTTCACTTCTTTTGGTTCGAAAATGAGAACCTTTTTCAGGCCCAAATGTGATCTGCACATTTGCTATTGACCTAATACTCAAAAGCACTGATTCCACAGCGAAGGAGCTAGAAATATATCCAATTTTCTGTCTCGTATTCCCACCTAACCATCTGTCGGTAGGAGTATGTGGATTTCACTGTCACGTCAAATGGTAAATTGACCCGTTAAATCTAAAGATTACTGCCTGTTTTACTACACTGCTGCTCCAGGAGGCCGAAAATAACTTTTTTTTTGTGTGGTGAATAAAAAATAGACAACTTTTGACCTGTCATTTCACGGGACGTTTTTCACAAATTTGGGGCAAGTGTACGTGCGTCAGTATAGTAATGACCAAGATTAAACGCCATTAGTCATGCCTCGCCATTCACATCTTTATAATATACATGTATTCTAGTTCATGATTCAAAACTATGATGTGACCTGTGAAAGTCATTTTGAGTATGTACAGAGTAGACATCGGTTTCTTTCGTGGCCTGTGGGGGATATTGTGCTGTATCTCACCTTCATGTGCACTTTGCATTCAGTGACACCAACTATTATCGCAGTGTGAGCAACATGACAACCATTTTGAAAATAATGATATGTTCTGCCTGACCAGGATGTTTTTCCCCTATGTCTACAATAGAAATTGTTTCCATGAATTTAGAATGATTTTCTTTTTTATTGACGGGAAAGTTGTATTTATTTCTTTTTTACTAGTGTGCAAGTCCAGGATCGCGCTTCCTCCGTATGGGAAATTGACATCGTCAACATATCACAATTTCAAGAAGGGCAGTTCCTGTCAACCGGATGACGGTCACATTGTCACAAGCAAAGCGTGGTGTGCAAAACGCAATGACAGTGAGTACAACCTTTACTACCGCGTATCAGTGCAGAGCACGGTGACAATGCACAGCTCAATGACAGTCAACGCAATTTTATCATAGCATCTCAATGCAAAACGCAATGGCAGTGAGTAACACGTTTATTATTGCATTTAAGTGCAAAACGCAATGCCGGTGAGTCCAATTTTTGGCATAGCAATTCAGAGCAGCAAACATGAAGCGACAGCAAAAACTTTCGTGACACTGCTTTGGTGCATAATCGCATCCCAGAAATTGTGGCACCACTTTCATACTAATCTATGGCACTGAGTACTTTCTTACAACTGCATCAGTGTAAAAGCCATGGCATAGTGCACCACATTTATACTTTTACATCAGTATAAAAGCCATGCTATTGAGGTCTGATTTTACGCTCGCAGTACTGTACCTTTTATGCTGCATTTTAGCGCTTAAATGTATCACAGTGAGTATATTTTTGGCGTAGGACTCCAGTGTCTGGAAACATGAAGATATGACTTAGAACTTCAATGTTTGGCTAAAATAAGCCAGTTTAAAGGCAATGTTGAGAAAATGTGACAGTTGTGTAATGTTCATGGCGTGTACTGCGTTTCACGCTATTGGGCTGGCCATATGAAAAGATGTGCAGAGTCAAAAGTTTCGCATGGAGAGACAATCTTTTCCTGTTACATAATCATAGATACTTACATTTTGGAGATTGTACATTCCTTTTCCAGCGTTGAAAGTCCATAAACCTACAAACAATTGGTGGTTTTATACCGAATCTCTGGTTACATGGAAATGATCTCACTCAAACTATGTTGAAAGTGAAGAGGGCATGTTCGAAACATAAGAATCATTGCAAGCAAGCAGGCAAATGACCCAATTGGCAAACATCAAACACCATATGATGTCGCTGATGCGAGCAACGACACTTGTGGATGTGTTTTTCGCCAATAGAAAAGAGGTGACTCGTGTATCGTTCTTTGAAGTCCAATGCAAGTGAAAAAATATTGACAGTTTTCTATGTAGTTTCAAATATTTTACGTTATATAATATATTTGATTAACCTTTAAACTCTTAAGAATCTTTCGGCCTTTTTAGAACATGTCTTGCCAAAAACCCGGAGGGTACAAGGAGCAAAGGGTAATCGAGTTCCACAGGGTTAAAACCTGCAAAACGTGCACATAACCAACGGATTTGCTAGACTTTTCAAGGAAAACGTCTGCGCTTGTTCCGCTGGTTCACGTAGCTAGCAAAGTTACCAATTAACACTCTTGAACGGATAAAAGCTGTATCTTTGTCTCTGTTATTTTACAGGCTCAAAAGTACGCGACCAGACCGTGTCCCCTTTTTCGCATTTGCGTTGAGAATACTTCCCAAGAAACAATACGATACCAATCTCAAAATGGCTCTTGATACATGACTGGATTCTCAAAATTCCTGGCTGCCATTCAAACAGAGTAGTATCTCGGCATTTAGTAACTTGTCTTTTAAAGTGTCTCGACATCAGATACATTTGATTTAGGATTCCTGGATGGCAAAAGACATTCTTATTGTCTTTGCGTACGGAAATAATGAACGGATTCTTTTAAACGTACGCCAAGCTTCAATGTACAGGTTAAATATGCACTTTTCAATTCGCTAATTAATTTTTCTCTTCCAGTGTTTTTTTAAATAGGAGGATGGACGCTTACTTGGGTTATTGAAAATGCAATGTAGTAGGAAAGCGCACCTTCTATGTACTGTGCAGAAGGAGTGACGGAACAATAAATGATCACAAGTGTTGCCGTGGCCTAAGGGTACATTGCTATGGAGGGCCGAATACTTGATACAGAAGGTGTTGAGGCCTGGGGTCAACACATGGCACGAACAGACACTGTTTACGAATTAGAAGTGGGTCTGGTTGGCCCTTTAGGGGTAGGAAAAACAGGCTTCGGTGGTACAAGTCTCGTCCAACACGAGAGGCTCTCTGTAATTATAAAGGGCATCAAACGACGGTATGTCAACCAGGACAACCGTGAGGTGACCTTGTAGTTGATTTACCCACGCTGATAGCCAGCGTGTTTATAGCTCTGTTTTGTCGTTCCTGTAGGTAGCTCATCAGGTATTGTTTAGCAGCGGTGTTGGGTATTCTTGCAGACAACCAATGGCTCCAGTTTGACGTAGGCCCACCTACCCTTGTGACAGGTGTGGTCACTAGAGGGCGTGGAGACACGCGACGCAAGCACTGGGTTACCAGATTTCGGTTGTCGTACAGTAATGACAGTCGCCTTTGGTATTTCTACAAAGATGCAAGCCACCTGGATCCAAAGGTAACGTTTTGGAACGAAAGACGTGATCGCTGGTGAGAAATATTTGGAAAAATGGATAATTAGGCATATGTACCTTAAAACATCAGACCTTCTCAATACATCAAACCGTGATGCCAAAGAGACTAAACAAAGGATAGAAGCAAAGTCGAGCACCTGTGCTGTAAATAATAGTTTTATCACTTCCTTTTCTTGCGTGGTATGGATGCCGAAATAGATGTTTTGATTTCATTTTCAAAACCGATAATCAAATAACACAATGTAGTGTACAACAAGTTATTTGCTGAAAATAAGAGCGTTCCCTGCTAAATGTTTTTGTTTTTTCTATTCTATTCTCTTCTTTTTCTTTCTTTCTTTCTTTCTTTCTTTCTTTCTTTCTTTCTTTCTTTCTTTCTTTCTTTCTTTCTTTCTTTCTTTCTTTCTTTCGTTCTTTCTTTCTTTCGTTCTTTCTTTCTTTCTTTCTTTCTTTCTTTCTTTCTTTCTTTCTTTCTTGCTTTCTTTCTTTCTTTCTTTCTTGGCTTTTTGGTTTAGTGTTTGAAGTCCAGTTGCAGAATTTTCAGTTTCGGTTGACACATTTGAAATGCACAGATATGGATTCCCTGTGCGTATGGTCTTTAGCAAAATGAGAATAGTGTAGAATCCGATGATGTGCGGGTTGATTTAAAGCATTATATGTTGTTTCCGTTTAGTGGGACCTTGTATATCACTGCACGACAAGCCAACAATACAGGGCTTTTAATCGATTGGCAAAAATAGGATTTGATGTGCAGATAGTAATTGTATCTATATTCTTCAAAGCGATAGGATAAGACTATGTAGACTTATGTACACTCTCGCCAAAAGCTTGATATAAAATCCTCCAGACAATTGAGAAGTCAGATTAGTAAGTCAACTTTTAAAGCTTGTCTATTACCGACAGCCAAAGGTCAAATCTGATATACACAAATGCCCACCCGAGTAACAGATCCCAGACGATAAGAGAAGAATGTAAATGATATCAGCAGACCACCATTTATCTCTGTCTCTCACCTGTTTGATTCCTTGAATCTCACCATCAAACTGCATATAAGATGCAGTCTTAGCCATCTAATATACACAAACCTTCCGCCCTCTTTGATTATACATCCTCAGAATGGCAGCTCGTTTTTTCGTCATGAATAGAAGCTTGAGCTGCTTTCCTGTGCATATAATTACACATAATGGACGTTCTTTTCAACATCTTTGTGATGTCTTGGGAGTGAGGAGTAGGTCGATGGCCACCGTAACATTTTTGAAGTCAATTGATAGTGACAGCCCTTTCGTATGAGCTCTGAATACGATGTACATGATAAACTTCTAATGGTCTTGAATGGCTTTTTCCATATGCTGTATGTTTTATTTTTATCCCTTGTCCTTCATCTTTCATGTGTACCAAGTGCCGCAAATATCGTACAGGATTTTAACGTTACGCTACAAAGTGGTATTAATTGCCAATATGTACATAATGAAGTGGAATAATTCGTCTAAAGAAAAAATTACAATTGATTTGCACTCAGGTTCATGCAATTTTGACCAAGCATTTTTCAATGCCGATGAACAAATTGTTTATCAGCGAGGCGACAGATCCGTACAATTACACAGAAACTTTTGAAGGAAACCTTGTTTGAAAAGTTTAATTTGAAAAAAGCCTCACATATATTCTGTTTTTGCGACAAACAACGATATGCCAGCTTGTACTGAATCTATCTTAAGATCCCTGTGACGGTTTTATCGACAGGAGGCTACTGGGTTCCAGCATGGGTGTTCAAGCCTTATGCTTATTGCTTATATATTCTTGGTGACGGTATTTTCCCTAGGCCTTGTTGGCGTCGGGGTCATTTAGATGGGCTTCTTTAAGGCATGCTGGGTGGTCAAACTGCTTGTGGGATTTCTATATATTATAAGGACTGAATAGTTTAAAAAGGTTAAGGCAAGAGGGAAATCGAGACACAGTCAGAGTGAAATTATCTTGTTACCCTTGAATGTTCTAATGTGGTACCAGATAATAACACCTAGAGGACCAAACCAATTTTGTGTTTTTTTTTCCGATTAATATAAACCTTTATTCATTCGCCCTCTTCTTCCACTGCCATATGTTTTACGGATATAATTATGTTATTTGTGTACGTGTTGTAATGTGTGGTATATGTTCCAAAATATTACCCTAAACTAAAGGTAACAACAACCCTAGACCAACACTGCTTTTACAGCAACTATCCTCTTGCCTGGGACTAAATTGAACCGGTAATAAGTTGATCTGTACCATAATGAAAAACCTTGCTTGGGACTTTAATTGTAGAGACAACCATGGAGTAACGCACAAAACAAATCCAATGCATTCGCTCTAATACCCGACCGGGACGGTCCACAAGGATTGGTAAGGCTAACTGGAGGTGTTGGTCCCCATGGTATACGTTGTCTTTGTCCCTGTTGTAGAGTGTGCATGTTAGTTTGTTAGCATGTTTATGTGTGTATATTTTCAGCATCATGGGCATATACCAAAATGTCACTGTAAGGATATTATGTAACGTTATGTAGCGTCACAAAGTCTCTTTAATTATAATAAGGTAATTTTGTTTTTACACCACTTTGCGCACGACTGAAGTATTGTTATACTGTATAGCAAACTTGGGGTCTACCTGCAAGGAAAAGTCGTTTGCGACATGTTGTATGCTTACTTCGATAAATCATAGCAACTTCGGATCATGCTAAAGTTTTAATTTAAAAGTGTATACCTAATTCACATTAAAATGTTAACTATTAATAGTATCATGGTACTGTTGCTTGCCACCTCTGTGTTAAAGGAAACAGAAAAGTATACAAAGACATATTTTCGGTTTCTCTTTGACAAAAGCGGTGATACGTTTATTCCGTAACAAGCGTCAGTTACAAAAGAACAAGAAAAACATTCTTTTGTATCCAAATCTGTGACAATAATAGGAGGTATAAGCTGCAGTTCTGATCATATGCAGTTCAAGTTTTGCCTACAGTAATTCTTTGTCACATTTTGTTTGTTTCACGACAGGGAATCACCGCTTGATCGTGCTGTAATATATTGCACATTGCACGCACATTTTTACGATAATTTGCATGTATTTTTTTGATACGTGTTGTCTAACAGTAATATTAATGTGTAGCTCTTGTTATTTTCAAAAAAAAGAAGAAAAAAACAAACAAACAAACAAACAAACCAAAAAAAAAAGCCAAAAAAGTACTCTACAGCAACTTTTTGAAAATAAATGGATATTGATATTAACAGATCTTAAATGGTAGAATTATCTTGAAATTATGCAGAATAATGAGTAAGAATGCATTCATGCGCTAGAGATATGGTTGTTGACCATAAGCACCGATTCAAAAGGTATGTTTGCATTGCCTGGATACCGTCCTTGTTAGCTCATATCACTTTCGATAACATATTTTATGATATGGAAAAGATTGTGTCCGCTTTCTGATATCCACCACTTTTGTCACATTCGCGATATGTTGGATAGACATTAACAATAGAAAGCAGATTCAGGCCGTTGATGCAAAATCAATTTCGCAATGAAAGGAAATAACGGAAGAAAAATGTTTTGGATCAGACAACATTTGTAACACCCTGGTATTATGCTTGCTTTCCCCACAGGGTAACGCTTTCTAGCGTGACGGTTAAACATGAAAGCACAAAATGGCTATATTATTGTATGCGGAGGGCAACAGTCGATGAGGAACTCAGTGTTCATCTTTGATTTGTAGTGTTATATTACGTTTATGTACTGCTAGCTTACATTTTTTTGTTTTTGTTTTTTGTTTCCGAAACGGGCACGCTGCCCACCCATTTTCCTGAAAACCTTTATAAAGTCACTGTAAATCAAAATCCTGTATACATTTTCATTGTATGTGTACAACCACTATGCTTGCTCCATGGAGGTCAACGAGCTGATCTGATAACTAATGTTGCGAACTAAAGTTTGAGACAGACGTAATAAGTGCCATGATATTTTATTTGATGTGTAACAAAACCCATTTGAAGGTAGGATAGATATAGGAATTATGTTTTAAGTGATCCTAACATTTTAAGTTTGTTTTTTGTATCAGATTACACATCACCTGTAGCTTAATTACTAACGGAGTGTGCACGCATGAGGAAGAACATAACCGTAGAAACTTGACATATTCATCTGTTTGACACATTTACATAGATTATCCGATGTGTACCATAAATTGACATGTTGACACCCATACACCTGTTTCGTTTTAGGAGTGTGTTGTAAACATTGGCACAATGTAACTACTTCACATTTGCTGTCGTGTGTTTGTCATCTTTGTCTAGTTTTGAATGTAGATTTATTCCAGTTTGGTATTATTGAAGCTTTACGCATGCGCCGAGCATAAAATGTGAGCATGTCACATTTTAGTGGGACGCGTAAGTGCATTGAGAATCATGTAGTTGGCGCAGCAAGTATCAACTTGAAAACTAATTGTTTACAGGAATTTGGAGGAAATGTTGACAAGGATATGGAACGTTACCACTACCTCAACTCGCCTTTCACCGCTCGATTTATTCGTTTTCATCCGATTGACTGGCATAAACATATAAGTATGCGTGCTGGCCTTATCGGCTGTCCCTTCAAAGGTAAGTGGGAAACCAATGGAAAATACTAGAGTTGAATTTACGTTTTTAATGACCTAAACGCAAGAAACATCTAAGACACGATGCAACAGGTTTTTAATGCTTTGAAATAACCGCTTGATAGACTGCTGTGGTCTTGAATTGATTGACTCTTAACTGTCATAATGGGAATCCACTGATGGCGTCTATTCAGCTATTGTGTGCAAGGACAGGAATATGTAAGAACTGAACAGTAGGCATTGAATATATTCTTGAGCGTCCGCCGAGCAGGAATGATCTCATTACGATAACGTCAATAAAATATTCACTTATGTGTAAAGGTTTACGGTAAACTCGCATCCTGAAACTGATCATTACAACAGATCGACATACTCGAGGTTAACGTCACTCAGTAGGAGTGTTGCTATGTTATAAACGAATACAGCAGATTGACATACTCGAGGTTAACTTCATTCAGTAAGAGTGATGCTGTGTTATAGACGAATACAGCACATTGACCTACGCGAGGTTAACTTCACTCAGTAAGGGTCATGCTATGTTATAAACATAAAAATACACCTCCCATTTTGTTTTTAGTTGAGACCGTCTCTACATTATATTTATTGTCAGAGAGTATAGTTATATTTTCAAAGTTTTTTTTCCGAAGACACATATCCACATTTAGTGGCCAAAGGTTAGGGTAGGTTGAAAACAAAGCAATGAATTACGGGTGTCTATGTGAAACGATTGGGAGAACAATGAGATGACCTTATGTTGCTCTGTTACTGTTAGGCGCCCTGCTTGTGTAACGCAGATCAAAATTACAAGACTATATATATATATATATATATATATATATATATATATATATATATATATATATATATATATATATATATATATATGTATATATATTTAAAATAACATTTAAAAGTATCTGCTAGATTGTTTTATTATTTGACACATTAAATCCTAAATAAACCGGGTAAAAATCATTACGAACACACACATAGTAATTTTTGCATATCGAACATTCATTTTCGGGAAAGCGCTGTATTCCAATTGCCCAATAATTGGAAATACCGGGAGGCGTTAAAAGAGACATTCGGTACATTTGTCATACACACCACGTGTAAAGATATTTAGGCTAATTACGGAGTTAATTTTGAGGCTATCCCGACAAAAATGATAAATAAACTGTTCAAAGAAAAATTCTTAATGCAATGGGAAAGTGAATCCAAAATACAAGTACAACCGGATAAAAAATTGAGAACGTACGCTTAATTTAAAGAAAATTTCGAATTAGAAAAAAATATTTATATGTAATTAAAAGTGCTACAGTAAAGAAAAGTCTTACACGACTGAGAATCAGTGCGCATAATCTCTCCATTGAAAATGGCAGACACAAGCGACCGATAAAAACACAACCTGATCAACGACTTTGTGACACATGCTCTTCTATTGGAAATGAATTTCATTACCTCCTTGAATGTACAACATTTTCTAGTCCACGTAAAAAATTGATAGATTTGGCTGATGAAATATTTACAAATATTAAAGAGTTGGACGACAATGAGAAATTTCTATTTCTGATAAAATGTCATGGCATTGAAGTAATTTATATTCTGGAATCGTTTTTAACTGCTACAATAGAAATTGAAGACCCGCTGTAATTTGTACAACCTGTATAATTGAGAGCCACCAATGAGTTCTATACCTTGTATGTTTGTATGTTACTTTGTGTCGTTGTTTGTATCTTTGTATTCATTGCTATGTATTCCTGTTTTTCGGCAGAATGCCTCTATTGTCTGACGTATAGCGAAATAAAGTTCATTCATTCATTCATTCATTCATTCACTCACTGTCCAAGTTATCCCCCGGGATGTTGTGTTGATCCAGTAGGCCTGCAAATATGTTTACACGCGTTTCCAGAAAACGGTACTCCTACGGGACATTGTTAAGCCTATATTACATAAGTTCCAAATATTGCCAGTGTTACTTATCCACATATTCGACAGGAAAGTGGCTGTAAAATTTCATAAAATTTCCGAATGCAACAGTGATGACGTATGGACTCTTCGGAGTTTGTTTTATTATTTCATAAAAGATACCTTTACCAGTGAATATTAGATATAGTGTTTTTCTTTAAGATTACATTTCATTATATCTATTACATATTATATGTTGATGGGAGGACACTATGCCATCGCTGTTTCATTATGGGTTTAATATTTTGCAAGAAGGACCGTTTCTAGTCTCAAAGACAAAATCTTTGCCTGCGCAAAGTATCTTTGGGCATAACATTAGTCTGCTGGTTTCATCCGCATTGTGGGTATATCATAGCATTTCTATATTTAATGTGTTATGATCAACGTGTTTTATTTTTTGTTTTATTTGGAATTATAATTTAATAGATAAAGCTGTTTTTTGTAAAAAATTTGGATAAATCATGGAATATCGTTTGTTTCTGTAGGTACATGCGGCTCAGGGTTCATGAGGATCAACAAAGATACTCCTTGCGGTAAGATGTATTTACAGGATACCTTTCAAACGTGATTCTGATGGAAAATTTCCCGACCAAGTCAGCGTATCACTTGTATGAAAATGTGTCATGGAACTGGAATATCATTGTCTGGTCATAGATCCACATTAATATTTAATCAGGGAAATAAATGGAATAAAAACGAAAACTGTGTGGTTCTTCAACCTTTGCAGGCGAAAGAAAATCAACGGAATAGTGTGTCATGTGCAGGGATAGTGATCCGAAATTTGTTCCAAATGCTTCTTTCTAAAGCAGACTAGCGCGCATGGTTCCATTTATATTGTTTAGAAGTTTTCTCTCCGTTCAATTTTGGTACTTTTCCAAATGCTAAGTGAATGCCACACTCAGACTTGTAGTGCCAGTAACGTCATCTTCAAAGTCATTATTAATACTACTTGATGAAAGGACATAGTCAGAATTCCTCTTGATTATTTTATATATCTCTAAACTTTTTTTAATGATTAGCGGGTTATTTTTTCGTGCATTCATTAGAAGATTTGCGTAAAAAAAATTAATTAAAAATCCACGAAAGTAATGGCTTATTTGATGTAACGATTACCCATATCACAATGTGATGCGTATAAGTATTATATTCTGCAGTGGAAAATATGGCTTTCAAAAAGGAAGCCTGGATTAATAACAAGCGCCAATATAAACGCCATATTCGGAATCGTTGGATGCATGGACATGCCGCACGCGCAGTGGACGGTGATTATGCACAGACTCTGCACAGCTGTACAATCCTGGACAATTTCTATGTGGAGAAGCCAATCTGGATGGTCGATCTCGGTAAGAAGACCAAGGTGTCTGGTATCATTGTGGTGACGTGGCAAGGTCAAGGACAAGGTGGGAAGCCGAACACCTCATCAGTTCAATCAAGTGGGTTGAAATCCTTTTATCAAACTACCGCATTCTGAAGGAAAAGCTCTTAAAATATTATCGTTTTTCTTCTTCTAAAGTATTTTTGTGCTTGTCAATCTATCAATAAAGCTGCTGTTGACACAATGCTGTGAAATATGTATGTGAACTGTATGGACGCTAGTTTAGAGACACAACAAGGCTGAACAAGGAGTAGGATTTCCTAACGTCCCATCGTTGTGCAACCCAGGTACTGCGTCATTCCGCGCGTGGACGGGCTGTTACGACGATGTGACGTTTTCCAGACCTAAATATCTTGGGAAGTCAAACCATTTGGTCCAGCAGTTTGGACACAGATACGATAAAACATACAGCAATTTTCAATTAGAAAATTGCGAACTTGGTCATGTTGCGCAGTGTACAAAGTAACCGTTAATGTCCAAAATACCATTATGCAAATGAATGATGTGCATTACAGGTTGCAGTGAATCGAAAGATGAAAAACGGCATTGATATTATGGAATGTCAAAAAATTTAGCGCGTATACTTATAAAAACATGAAAAGTAAGTGCCGCGGCTGTTTCAAAGCTCTAAGCAAGTTTCAAGGAAGCATAACGTTTGTTCATTTTAACACATGGGGTTGCTGCACGCAAAACAAAAAAATCACAACACATCACAAACTGAATGAAAAAGTCATAAAATCATTTGAAGTATAATACCGTGTTAAGTTTCTGGGTTGTTTAACAAAGAGATGCATGTACTTACAGCACAACCAGCTTTGACTGTCTATTTCACTTGTGTGAATGATGTCATCTTGCTTCAATTTCAGATTCTAGAACATCATACAGGGATTACATGTATAACTTGGACAAAATTGCAGTATATGTGGACAGCAAAGGAGGGAAGCAGCAAATCGACCTCCCCAGCAATATGTGCGGATTTATTTCAAGGTTAAATGACGCACTTTTTAAACCAATGTTGCACGTACAGTGCATAAAGCCAATGGCAGGGCGTTATGTTTACATTGAAGCGTGGGGAGTGCCGAATCGGTGGAGTCGTCTTTTCAGCGCAGTGTTGTGTGAAGTTATGGTCTACCAATGAGGGGCTGCGATTGGCCACGAACACTAGTCATATCCAGTCCATTTACATAAATCCATATTTACCTCTCATCACAACAGGCTTCGTTCCATTACTTTGAACCAAGCCTTTGTATCTATACAGAGGTTGAAAGTATTTTAGAAAAAAAATCTTTGTAACAGACATCAACATCATTTTCTTCGCTAAATCATCCAGGCAGCTCATTAACATTGCATTTAAGACGACCATGGTTTTTCAACACAGGAGCAGTGCTTCCGTACGAGGATTGACAGAACCATGAAAAATTATATAAACTGGTACACCAATATTACTTTCTCCACCAAGAACTAAAGGTCACACGGGTCAAATTCTAATCAGTGGTCTGCTAGATGATTGATTAATTGGTTGGGATCAGACACCATTCTGCTTTTTTTTTTTTTTTGCCTTTTTAGTGATACAGAGCTTGAAACTGCTGTAACAGACTGATTGTTTTTCTTATTTGCATAGGTAATTGATGATTAAATTAGCTGTAATACCGTGTTTCATTTTCTTTGGAAACATTAAAATTCTGGTACTTAGGTTGTTGTTTAGCTGCGAAATATAAAGATATTAAGTAAGGTGTAGTCGGTGAATGAATATAAAGAAAGGAGGGCCATATAAGGCTTCGTTTATCACATTCTTGTTACTTACATTAATTCGAATGGTATGTTGAGTGACTCCTGGGAGCCTGTTCTCGTGCTGATGTAAAGTAATGTCTCTGTGAACATAATTTTAAAAGGCATTATGTCAAAATAGACAGCGTCCAAGTCTCAAGGAAGAAGGCAAAAGGAAATTAGAATTAATTTTCCAAGGGTAAGAATTGTCACTACTTGTTCAAGTAATGGTGCAGCACTCCGTCAACTAGTGTGCTCTGGGACTGTCGGGCCACGACCACAGACTGCAAAAATTTAGTGTACAGGCATAGTGTCTTTAATTTCGACGTCATCTTTAGAGGCTATATCTCGTGGAAGGTGCTCGTTGTTCTTTGACAAATACGTCTATGCGGTTTAGTCTTTCATCTACAGACGACTATATCACATTATGTCGGGGTTACATTTAAGGATACCACAATGGCTTCAAACAGCTGTGGCCAGACCAAGGTGATGTCTGCACCTGTTGCATCATAAAGTCCAACAACAAAATAAAATGATTGCACCCGTCTCAAATATCAACCCGAACAATTGCTGCAGACTGAAGACTGGTGACAAGACGGTGTAAAACGGGATGCGTTTAGTGAGGGCGGTAGCCATTGTAGGACAAGGGCTAAACGTCAGTTGTTGCTACACAATCACGTGCGTGATAGTAAATATACAAACTTGGGACATTTCATCGGCGAAGTGCATATGGTTACAATATGTTCAAACTTTGGATTGATTTTATACAAACAAACGAAACACATGATAAAGACATGTGTTAAGAATTGATCGCTGGCAATGATTTTCAAGGAGGTCTGTTTGTGGTCCATATGAAATAGGCTTGATACAGGCCACTTTGATGTCAGCTGGATCGCCGACATTGTGCTGAAAGTCTCAATATATATTACGCGAAAGACTCTGTACATAAGAAGACAAAGGTATGAATAAACTTTTCACGTGCAGTGACTACATGTGATATTCGGAAATTTTTTCTGCATTCATACTATTTTTGTCTGTTTGGTACCATGATGAATATGTATATTTATGTACCTGAATTTAATTTTATATGTTCGTTATCACAAGATATTTATTAAGGTATATGTTTTAGAATACCATTTCGTATTTAGAAATGTCAACATAGACTAGTTACTTGTATCAGGTAGCCATATATATATATATATATATATATATATATATATATATATATATATATATATATATATATATATATATATATATATATATATATATATATTTCCAGCTTATCGTGCTCGCAAAACATTATGCGGTTAAGCCTGCCTAGCGGCGGGCAAAGTTCCAGACATTTCAGTGAAAGGGAGCAAATAGAATTGCAGAGGGTTGGAAAACTCTTTTCACGTGGTTTTACAGCGGCCATTTTGGCTTGTATATATGAGAACTTATTTGAAAAATTTAATTTAATTAAAGCCTTTTGTCCGCAGTTATGCAAAGTGAATTCAGGAAAATTTTGTAAAATTTTTATTGATTTAACAAAAAATATTTTCACGGAGTGTACATTCGTGAATCTCACTACCAAATACCTTTATTGTGGTAGAGGCATATGCAAAACAGGTGAATACCACCAGTAGATATTTTATTTGATTTCGGATGTGTAAAAATACTAAATTTACGAAGAGATGGATGAAATATTGCTATGAATTGCTGTTTTATAACATGTATAATGCTTTAATGCTCGGTTTAGTGCTCTAATGATCGACAATTACGGAGGTATCCGAAGCAAATGTTAAATATCAGCATATGTAATTAGCAGTTGCCTTTTTAATTGTTAAAGTCGTGTCATACTATTGATTGTGCAATTGAAAAAAAATGAATACGATGTTAATCGGGAATTTGATTGCACGGCAATATTTATGTCATTTATTGGATTTTTGATAAGACAGTTCAGTACCGAAGGTGGTTCGAATTGAGAAAAGAAAGGGTAAGGAAAAAGTACTTGGATGGCAGCTTTTGTAAGTACAAGTGGTATGATGGGAATGTTCATATTGCGAAAAGTAAGCAATCGTACACATTTTTACTTAAACTGGTGAGGTGATTGTTGCAAGCTATATATGCTTATATTTTAAAGATCAACTGCCAAGTTACCACAAAATTAAGCTGCTTACAGAAAAAAAGCTTATTAAAGCCAATGATGTACATTGCTGGCTGTGAAACACTGCTGTATGCCTTGGTTCTTTGCTACAAACTGGTTAAAATGAGAATAGATAGCTATAGGAAATTTGAAATTTCTGATTGCACGAGAAAGAATGTATTTTTATATTCTCAAAATCGAAATCTAAAATATGTTAACTTAAATATTCCGACCTAGCAAATTCAATGTGTACAACAAATTCACGGCACTCCAGTGTTTGTGTTGAATTGATCATCTGAAGATCGTGTGTTATGCAATAAACAGAATACGGTTAGCAGTATTTTGGCCATTGATCTTTCGTAAAAACCAATATAGTAAAGCGAGACGTACATGTGGATACATGGCGTGGTGGATACTTCACTCAAATATACAAGTCATAGTTTAGACCTCCACAGTATACAACATCAATTGGTCATGATTGTATTGGTATAATCTGTTTGATGTCAGATTTGTGGTGCACTCAATACATTTAACGAGTGAGCCATTAATTGTAAATCAAGGAAGTCATATATACTTTTCCTTTTTCTCAGTAATAAACATATGATAATGTTTCATATGGACGCATGCCGTTTTTACCACAAGCAATCGAGTAAAATAATGTTAGTGAGTGTTAATGTGCCGAAATGTGATTAACTGTAAAAGTTATGATAAAGAAGCTTTTAAAAAGTTAACGGGGCAAACTATTAATAACAACCACATATTTGTCCTCTTTGGGTACATTAAGATATATATATATATATATATATATATATATATATATATATATATATATATATATATATATGGAGACTCGGGAATATCTGACTACCAGCTGCCCCGATTCTTGCTGCCTCAGTAAAAGACCATGATAACCTCAGGATGTTTTTCCCATGTATTACGTTATTCAAGCCTATTTAGGCAAATTACACGTTTCAATCTGTTTACCACAGATAGCATCAGCTAGTCCTCACTGATACGCCATTGTACATAAATATTATCAATATTTAAAAGAGCCACTAAAGAAAAATATAAACGTGTAAGACGGGACATATAGATAGATTTATGAAGCATCTGGTTGCTTGCAGTGGCGATATCTTAAGCTGTTCCTGCAGGTTTTTCATTAAAGGAAGTATACACGTTGAAACAGAAATACTGCACTGAGAATTTGTTCCACACTCTTAAAATTTGATACACGATGTTATTCCTATTTATATGACAATACAGTTGACTATCAACGTGCAAGAGGCTTCAGTTGTTACTCTACGTTTAAAGATTTATGTACTGAAACATTTACAAAATAAAGCACGTCTACCACAGCAGGCACAGTTTTATCAATTTCACATGTTGAGCGAGAATGACACATGATGAAAAAGTCTAATATTTACAGACTACCGTTCAGCACATTTATCCTCCATAATTCTGTATGTGCAAGTACATTGCATGCCTATTTTGTATGTAAATGATAGGATCAATTACACGTTTGAAGATCTCTTTCTTGCAACACTTCGTGCGATGAGGCAGGGAGGCCAACATTCAAAGTGTCATTTCAGGGACAAGTAGGCAAGACCATCAGGGACCCAAAATAGTTAACAAAGAATATAGCAGCAAATACTCAATTCGGATGAGGGACACACCGTAAATTGGTCAAATTTTCAGGTAATTTCAGGGACAGGACCTGATCAAGAGGGACAGTTGGCATCTTTGATCAGGATTTCGGTATAAGATACTGAATTGCCTTTTGAAACCATCATTTCAAGAAACTATAAGCAGTTCTGAGTATAGGCATTGTATTCATAGTCTGGTATCGTGATTTGTGCTCAATGTAAATCCCTAATGTCCGTGGACTTTGGTAGTTTCATTTGCACAAATAGTGGGTGCTACCATAGAATGTACTCACATTGGTAGAAGGGCAACGGAAGTTATTTTATAAACCCGAAAGGTCAGCCCTTGCTTAATCTCAACATACAATGCGGGCTTGTAGTCATGAAGGCAAAATATAGTTCGTTACCCTTTGCCTAACGATGTCATATCCCAGCTTTTCTCACGCAAAGACTTTCACCACCACCAGGAGCTATTTTCGATGAGAATGAAATTTATACATGACGTCCTAGTGACTCAGGGTAATATGCATAAGTTGTTATATAATTACACTCACCAGTTGTAGTGTAGGGGATCTTTCCACCTCTGTGGGCAACAACGGTCTTGCAACACGTTTGCAGCATGAAACTGGAAAAGAAAATTAGCTTCTCAGCAATTCTGTGAGCTTTAAAAGGGTACTTTTCAACTAAACGATATACAAGGTATGACCGGTTTAAGAGATAGACAACGGAAGCAGTTAAAAGTAAACGTATGTGCATGTACGTACTGTAAATATGGGGCTATATATATATGAATGATAAAAAAGTCAAAACCATTACCTTGTCAAGTAAGAGTTCCAAAACTGCAAAAATGTCATTCTTGCCCAAAAGTAATGCACCACAACCCTTATTTTTTGATTCGAAGTAAAATGTAGTGAAGTTTCAATATAATACTTAACCATAAAATCACAAGAAGATCCATGCAACCATAAACTTCAAGAACATGCTCACATCAAACTGCCATCACAAGACCTGACTCCAAACATTAGAATTTGACAATGCGAACACAAAGACTTTTTGTAGACCTAGCAGCATGCTCAAAATGCCATGATAGATTAAAAAACAGATGCAAAAACGCCATTCCATGAAAAGACAAGTATGCATCACTTGTACATGAAACAAAACATGCACAATGAAGACTTGCTGTTGAAAGTCCGTAAACCTAAGACAGCCCAACAAGGGGCTTTTACACCCGGGTCCTTAAAGTATGTTATGCAAGGCATCATGGACTAAAACCTTGCACCCATGTCACTGTTTTAAAAACAACCAAACAAGACCTTGCACCAATGTCCCTGTTTTACCAAACCCCCCCCCCCAAAAAAAAAAAAAACAAAGAACAACAACAACAACAAAAAAAAAAAAAAAAAAAAACAAAAAAAAAAAAAAACATTGCTCGCGTGTTCCTGTTTTGAAAAAAAGAATCAAACAAATCCCTGGACCCATGTCCCTGTTTTAAAAGCAACTAAACGATGATGTCATTTTTCTCTTTCATTAGATGCACCATGGCCACAGATATGTCAGAGGCAGTTGGAGTTGCATCCCGATTCACCATAGTTCTCAAGATCACAAAGTTTTAAATGGTCATGATAAGTATTTATTCGAATGCCACAACATTTGCCTTACTTTCATTCTGCGTGCCATTATCACAGAAATGGAACTATTTGTTGCAGTTTCAAAGATCCTCGGTTTTGAAATTTTGTAATAGCATAATGATACGTGGTATAATCTTTCACTAGATGTACGATGGGCACTATCATATAAGTAGTAGTAGATACAATTGCATCCCTGTTTATAATACTTTTTAATGTATCAAGGAATTCTAAATGGAACCTTTGGTTTGGTTTCAGTCCTCACAAACAACTGAAGTAGTGGCTCTTTGATCGTTTTTAAGATATTGAAGATTAAAAAATTAATTGGCCTTAATTTGCATGACTGTGAATGTCGTTGATATTCAAATCCCAGTGTGCAAATCCACAACTGCTATTATGGTCATGTCGGATTTGAGGCTTGTAACATTAGCACTGTTCAAGAAATGTTCCAGGCGTCATCACAGGGGAAGGAAGGGCAGCCTGTACGTGCAACAAAGCACAAGACCTTAGGGGTGTGATTACACCATTGCAACAAATGAGGTGCAGGTTACCGAACTAAGTAGTTCCTGGTTTTATTGAGCTCACACCTTTGGGAACTAACTACTCACTGGTTTTTATTGTGCTCACACCTTTAGGAGCCATATATTTGCAATAATCCCACTGTTTCAGCTGTACTATTACATCAAATTATCAGCCTGTTGGTGTTGTTTGGTTTGACAGACATTTTTTTTTTCATGATGAACATTGTGAAAAGAGGGTGAATCGCATATTCATACACGGTGACGCATTGCTGGCTATAACAGGTAGACACAGGCATAACTTTTGATTCTATTAATAGACTCGCTTTCTTTATCTTGCACGTTTTCAATGAAAGGTGTCTGTAGAACACAAATTGCATAATTTATTTTAAAAAGTGACACAACAAAAGTTACACGCTTTTATGCTAATGTCAAAATATAAAGTAAATATAATGGTGGTTTCATACATGGGAATGACACCAGTGGTCTTTTACACGTTGAATTCATGCTCATAACCCGACCTGATGTAAAGAATTGGTTTTGTGTGGGGAATGACGTTGGTTTGCAACATTATCTGTTATAGTTTTGAAAACATTCACCATGCAAAACAGATACGCATAAAATTAATGGCTCCTTTCTAGCTCTAACAGTTTGAAAAAAAAATTCAACATTTGCATTGTACAAGTATCCCTAATTACCATAAATAAAAAATCAAGCTCATTGTATGCGCCTGCAGCATGAACTTATCAATTGAAGTTGGCGTGTCACCTCTACCAATGAAAGTTTTAAAGATATACTAAACATTTAAAACTTTCAAATGCTCTTAATCATCAGTCAAAATTGAAATTGTACAAGTTTTGTTTTATGGTTTATTGGATGCGCCAATGGCACAAGCCTATGAATTGAATTTTACTGGACACATCTAGGTGTGATAAGCAATGGAAAAATGAAAGAAAAACCTTTTTATTTCACGTAATTTGCATAATTTGAACATGGTGACAGGTGCACTGTCATTTTGAATAACAATATGCCTGTGTCAGTGCACAATTAAAGAATTTGGAGAAAGCAGAATGGATGCTGTCTCAAAGACATAAATAACGCACCATATCCATAATTACAGACCTATGGGTACTAAAGGATAACATTGCACGGGCGCTTGTTATAACCCTGCATCGAGCAGATGCTCCACTGCTTATCCAAATCATTTTCATGGAATGTTTGACGTCTTGTTCATTTATTTGAAAGGCCAGCCAAGCACTGTAAAAGCAAACGGACGTGTATACATAAGGGGCAGGTTAACTTATGGAGAGTGAAGAGTCCGGACAGCGGAATAGGGTAATGACTACTAGGAAGTGGTTCTGGACAAAAAGACACAATTACAATAAAAAACCCTGGTGTTCGTGATGCTTAACCGGTTAATTTTACTTCTGCATGGGCCACATGCTGACAGGAGCAGTAAATATTGATTACCCGTTCTAGGGTAAGTGCTATGAAGATGATCGGGTTTATTATAGAATTTGGTCATAATTCCTCGTACTTCAACTGCATTGGTATTTTTACAAACTATTGATCCAGAATGAAGCTTCAATAAATAGAGGAAGCCACAGTGTAAGTGTATATTCTTTGAACGCCAGACTGTGTTTTAACTGCTGTTTCAAGCTCCTGGTGTGTATGTGGCAATGCATTATACTAGCATATCATAGATATGACATTGTAAATAGTCTGGAGATTTTACCTACTTTTGAGACCACTGAAATTTGCCTCACTGCGATTAACCTCCGCTGTCACCTTCGATGTGGCCGAGCAGTTCACAGTTGAGTGTTCATTTCCCGTTGTGAAGGGATCAGCGTTGATCGCCGGCTTCATCTGGTCAACCTGGGGCAAGTTTGGTTCTACTAAACGACCTTTGGTTTTAAAGTGTTGGTTAAAGGTAGTGTCAAAGTCCAGCGTCAAATGTATGAACCGAAAATGGTTTCAACCAATGCTATCACGCCTCATAGGCACCATTTGCTCCTGAACAATCAATATGACATTGTATGGTGCGTATGAATGAATATAAACTTTTCATGTTTGAATTCTGCAAGAAAAGGCTTTATTTGAAAAACAACTATGCACAGCCTACAATCCCCAGCAGGCTCTGGACGTAAAGCCCAGAGTGCGCCGAGGAATGCGACTGATCCAGGCTACACAGAAACTCTGGCATCAAAAGGCCCTTGGATATGAGCGATTATTCTCGTCAAAGACGTACTATTAGTTAAATAGGTCGTCCCTCACGCGTCTGTGGCTATGTTTGTCTCTGTAAAACCATTGAGACGAGTTTCAGTTTATATGTTGACGTAAATTTCAGGCTAATGGTCTTCATTCAAGGAGAAGCTGGTGAGCTTAAAGGGAAACGGGTGTCTTGTTACAAGGACACAAACGTACCCTGTACAATTAAACAAACGGTTTGTTTAAACCCATTTTTCGTGGGGGTGGGGGGGGGGGTGGGGTGGGGCGGGAGGAGACCAGACGGGTGGATGGTTCACTCGGTTTTCATTTGTGCAGAAAAGAATGCATAGTTTTGAAAACCTTGTTTTCGTTTGCCAGAGTCAAAAGTACCCCCTGCTTGCACACAAGTGTAATCATGAATTGTGGTTACAATTAAATTAGACCAGGTATCTACCGCATGTTATTCTGACCTGTTATCAGCTGGCTGTAAACTTGCCATCGAATGTGAATGACATAGCTTTGCTGATGTGAATTATTGCTAAAAATCTTTAAAGCTAAATCGGCCACAACTTTAATAATCAAAGATAGCACAGACCTCACGACAGACCCAAATGAGGCTGCAGACTTGATGGATTCTATTCATCACGGCAGACCAAAATGGGCACGTTGATACATTCCTTAAATTCAAGTGGGTTGTCTTTAAACCAAATACAAGGTAAAGGCAAGCATCCGCCATCACATTAGAAAATCACGTCCTAGAATTTAAGGCGGCGAAACATGCTCTATGGTTTACCGCTGATGACCCGTTTCTTGATTCGTTTGGCTGTTTAAGCCTTGAATTAAAAAAAATTGAATCGAACTTAATGGTATATTAATTACTTTACAGGTTTAGAATAGACAGTAAATGTATTGGCTCTAGAGCGTAGAGAGATTGGATGTGATATTTTTTGACTCACAACGACATGGAAAATGTCGCACTGTTGCCGGGTCCTGTTTTTATAACACAGCAATAGTTACCTATTGTATTTCAATTTTAGGACATCCCTGACTTAAGAAAGGACGATATAATATATTTTTTAGCACAATGCCCTTATGCGTGGTATTTCGTAATATGTATGGCTTTGAGAAGGCCAAAAGTTGGTTTGCAACCATGTAAAGCCAGAACGATAATTCCAATTACCGCTGATTTGCTATTCTACAAATAATGCAGGAGAGATCATGTGTTATTGAAGGTTATCAGTCCGAGGAGGTCAATAACACACGAAGCGTCAGCCGAGTGTGTTATTTATCTCCGAGGACTGATGACCTTCAATAACACATGGGCTCCCCTGCGTCATTTGCTTCATAATATAAGCAACCATATAGTAGACATATAACAGGAAAAACGAACAATGATAGACAGGTTTTGACATCAGTAAAACAACAAATTTTAATACCTTTTCGTCCTCCATACCGGCAAATGTTCTCCTCTCCATTATGTTAAAGACTGAAGTGAAGTGGTCGCCTGCTAAGGGTGCGCTAGACTGCACGTCACTTGCGCTATACCAGTGATGTAAAAAGGTCATTGCTAACCACGCCACCTAACGGTGAAAAAGGGAATCTCTAGCATGTATTACTGGTCACAAGCACCATGTCTTATTGATCTTTAACAAATGGCCTGCAAAGACCCAACAGTTCATCTTTTAATCTAATTATAATATGCTTATATTATAACATGTATTATTCTATGTTTGGCAGTGAGTTATCATTTTCTGGAGTGAAATCCAGAAATAGTAACTCACGGTAGGTCACATGTCATGACCGGTAGCGCCGCTTCGGCACCCGTCCCCTTGCCGCTGATGCCTACCAGTACCAGACCAACAACGATCCCGAGTGAGAGAAAAAAAAGTAACTCGCAATTCAGCCATGTAAGATTTTGTTTATTCTGTGCTTGAATGGGTATTTATCGCCAAAAATATGCCGTAGGCCTACTTACAACGCCTACCTGGTGTACCGTGTTTGTTTGTGTTCGTCGCAGTTATTTACGTCACGCATGATGTATAATCAAACATCCCTGGCGCACATTTGATTTTGTCTAAACGTTAATGCACTACGTCACTGATGCAGGCGCGTCACAATTTACTTGTAATAATGTTTAAGTCACGTGATTTACAGTGACTCCAAGTGAAAAGTCTCCGCTTCAAAATGGCGACACCTAAGCAACAAGAGCGACAATTTTTGCGGTAAATACTCTATTAAACATAGAATAAATAAAATCTTACATGGCAGTGAGTGAGTGACGATTTTTCTCTCACGAGGGATCGTTGTTGGTGGGGAAAATCACTCGTGACCTGCGGTCACTCGTGATTTTCCCCACCAACAACGATCCCTCGTGAGAGAAAAATCGTAACTCACTCACTGCCATGTAAGATTCTATATTTATTCTATGTTTATATCATAACATGTATTATTCTATGGAGAGTTATCTTTTTATAGAGTGAAATTCAAAGGTAGTAACTCACTGCAGATCACATGACCTAAACATTGCTACAAGTAAATTGTGACGCGCCTGCATCAGTGACTGGCTGCATTGACATTTAGACAAAATCAAACGTGCGCGAGCGATGTTTGATCACACGTCACGCGTGACGTGGAATAATTGTAAAGAACGTAAACAAACACGGCACAGCAGGTCGGCATTAAAACATTGCCTAGACCATCGAGGTTTTGGCGGCAGAATCGAAATCGTTCAGCTAGCCCACAACCGAGAGCGAAGCTCGAGGTACCTGGGCTGCCCGAACAATTTCGATTCTGCAACCAAAGCTGAAAAGGGTCACTTTAAAGCTTACTTTGAAATGTTGCTGCATAAAAGTCCTTCAATATTCTCCACAAACCTCACAAAACTACTAATATTTCCACAAAATCCTCGATGTGTCGTCCATGCTTCGACACTCATTCAGCTGTTCTGAAAATTGAGTAAGCCCCCACATATGTTTTGCCGAGTCATCGTGTGGTTATGAACGCAAATTACCGGTAGACCTAAATTTAGTTGATTTAAACAAGATTTATTACTGATTTTTAGGTGTCCTTTGTGTAATCATCACTTAGTACCATGTATGAAAAGAGTATAATTTTTCCGAAAAAATCATGTCAATAAAAAACAAAAGTATAAATCAATTGCACAATATTCTGTATCAAACAGTAGTGATTAGGGATGGGTGTGTGTGTGATAAGTAAATCTGCGGCACTTTTAAGTCATATCAACGCTAACTGGTTACAAATTGGTCACGTGACCTGAATCCTGCAATGTCATTGGTCTCTCGCTGTCATGTATCCTCAATCATTTTAGAATCCCCTATTAAACATAGAATAAACAAAATCTTACATGGCTGGAGTGCAGTTACTCGTGATTTTCCCCACCAACAACGATCCCTCGTGAGAGAGAATAGTAACTCACTGTCAGCCATGCAAGATTCTTTATTTAAACCACGCCTCTTTTGTCACTGCCAGGGATTTCTTCTGCAGTTTTTCCAGTTATATCCATGTGGATGTCCCTTATACGAGAACTACTTTCGATGACCAAAATGCTGGACTTCGAATTTTGCCATGAAGAACTCACGGGCGCTCGTGACGTTCAGTCAGTCAAGCATTCGTGCAAATATACGCAGGGGGGGGGGGGGCAAGGGGGGGGGGGCAGATGTGAGCTTCGCTTTATACCTTTCTCTGTAGGAGCCTCCTCTGACGACCTGGTGCCATTAGGCCTACCATCTCCCATCTTATTAGTACGAATGATTGACTGTACATATAAATACACAATATTTCATTGCAGATAAGGCCTTATGTGGGCCATTGCACGTACAGATGTTCCAGGTTCACCCTTTTTGCCAGCTCCCCCCCCCCCCGCGTAAATTTGACGTATGCTTGACTTACTTAACGTTACGAGCGCCTGAAGAAGTTAGTGTTCGCTCTGCTTTATTACACAAAAAAATATATCGTCACCAACAGGATTCGAACCCGCACTGATCATTACAGCAGGCTGACGACTGTTCTAACCACTACCAGCCTCTGTGACCCGGTCTTTGATGCACGTTTTGCACCTCTTGTCGTGCTCAGTGAAGCGTGCCAAGGAAGACTTCCACATGAGTGCACAGGCAGGTAAAAATTAGTTCTATATTGTTTCTTGGATTAAAGCGGTGAAAAGGGTCTCCAACTATAAAATTGTGGCAGTGACAAAAGATGCATAGTTTAACAGAGATACCACTTGTTATTGGGATGTACATGTACTCTGAAATCCTGTGTTATAAATCCCTCCCGCTATGCGGTCGGGATTTATAATGATGTTGCGCATATGTGGGCTGATTATTTCGCGGTTTGCTTAACTCTGTTCGAAATAATAATCATAAAACCCATGTTAATGATCGGCTCACTAGCATGCTATACTATGACGATATGCATGTATCACCCCGCGAAATACATGAAAGCAATAGGCAGATGTCTAATCGTAAATCTGCAGGCGCCGATGGACTTGTAGCTGAAAACCTGAAGCATGCGAATATTGTTTAAATATTTTGTCATCTACGTTATTTAATTAATTGTTGGTGCATGGCCACATACCCGAGAACCTTTCGAAAGTGATATTTGTTCCATTTATCAAAAACGGAGCTGGCGATGTAACTGGCCGGAACAACTATAGACCCATTGCTCTTGCTACAGTCGTTTCTAAAGTAATAGAAAGCATTGTGCTTAGTAAATGCGAACATTATAGGCTGTGTATACATCATGTTACCAATTCGGGCTTAAGAAGGTACAGGCTACTGATATGTGTATCCAAGTGCCTATAGAAGTTATACATTATTATAAATCCCGTAAGAACCCAGTGTTCGCATGTTTTCTTGAGGCCAGAAAAACGTTCGATAGTGTTAATCAATGCACCTTGTTGAAAAAGTGGCTTGAGCGTGATGTTCCCACATATATTGTCAGGCTCCTGATGACATGCTTTCTGTCTCAGTCTGTCTGTGTAAGTTGGGGTGCAACCACATCATATTATTTTCATGTGTCTAATGGCGTGCGCCAGGGGAGGATCATTTACCCTCGCTTATTCAATGTCTATGTTGATGAATTAAATTGTGTACAGACCAGAAATGTAGTTGGTTGCAATTTTGGTGTCACTTTTGTCAATAATCTCAGCTACGCAGATGACACGGTTATCCTAAGTCCATAGGTGAAGGGATTGAGAGTGCTCTTGGCAAAATGTGAATCTTTTGCTGCCTCTCATGACATGACTTACAATACTAAGACTGAATTCATGATTTTCTATTCCGGTACCCACATGGATATTCAGCCCACTATCAAGTTGTGTGGCGACAATTTGAAGGTTGTGGATCGCTTTACATAATTAGTACATGTACTTGTCTCCTCGCTTTTTGATGACTAGGGTATCGAAAGTCAGTATCGATCTTTATGCTGTAGAGCAAATATGATGAAACAAATTTTATGCATGTTCTAATGACTTCAAAATACTGCTTTAAAATCATACTGCACTTCTCTGTATACAACACATCTATGGGCCCAGCATACCACCAAGTCCCTAAGTACGCTTACCGTCCTGTACAACAACGCCTTTCGTTGGCTTATGGGACTGTCTAAGCGTTGCTCTGCAAGCGGCATGTTTGTTTTAAATCGGATGCAATCTTTTGGGGAGCTGCATGTTTGTTTTAAATCGGATGCAATCTTTTGGGGAGCTAAGAAGGAAGCTAGTGTATGGGTTTCAATGCAGTCTTTTTAAAAGTGACAATGTTCTAATTGGTCAATTAATGTGCTTAGATGTTTTATGGGACTCTGCGACTCGCCGACGCTGGTGTCATCTTTTATATCAAGTGTGCTGACCTCTGATATATCATTTGTTTTAAATGTGTGTTTTCATACATTTTTTAGCTTACTCCTATAACGTGTATATATTATATGATCATATTTATGTATATTATGTACTGTCTTCTATGGAATTTTTTAGTCTAAAATAAAACTTATCTTATGTCTTATCTGATAATGCAGGCTGTCAGAATAGATCCCGATAACGCGTGGTATCTCCTATTCATATCCTCAAATGAGATACCATGATATTTATCATCCTTTTATGCTGAGACCATCTAGATTACTTGACCGTATTTTGGCCTTTTTTTTTCTTTTAGCTTATTTTCGCTCTTAGACGTCTCACTTGTCAACGGATACGATGTATACAAAAATGAATGGTGCCCAATATTGTGAAAATACGATCATTTTATGATCAAATATTAGTACACAAGCAGTGTTTCGGCCATTGATCTGTATCTCCGGCAAGCAATTTTTTGGCATCGAAATTAAGCACACTTTTAAAGAAATGTGTCATTTGTGGCCGGTTTCCTGTTAGATCCAAAATTGTTCGTTTAAACATATTTTATTGAAGCAATTAGGAAACAGGCCGATGCCTTATATTAATTCCATCTTGCACACACAAGACAGAAATTAAAGACGATTGACAACACTTAGGACTGATGCAAAGAAAAACGCTACAATAACAATGACAGGTAGAGTGACAAGCCACACGACCGGAAGAATAACACACCACGGTACGTGTTCACAGATAGAGAGAGACAGAGAGTGTTTAGGGTCCAATGTACAGAAAAACCCATACCGTTCAGAAGAAATGACACCGGTACGTCTTCATAATGATCAGTTATAAATCGTTGAGACGCATTTGGTCTCACCTCGTAAACTGTTATATCTCACGTGTATAACGATTGTCTATCTGCGTGCAGAATTGAATCTAGGTGTCCTCGTGTATTGTTTTATCTTTGCGATACCTGAGAATAGTTTTATAACTGGCATTTTATTATTCTGTCTTCAAATGCTTTTGACTGCTGACCGCAGGTTTCCGCGGCTTTACTCGATACGTTGCGGCCTGGCTACCACAAAATCCTGCCTGCGACTAAATAGGTCTTTAGTAGTCTTAAAAGTCTCCTTAAGTTATCGGTTATTGGTCTTTGATGGTCCTGCGATGGTCCCACGACAGTCTTATGCGATAAGCTTTGGCAAATGTCTTAGGGTAGTCGCACGACATTCGAGAGATCACTTGCAACCATATGCGATCACTTTAGACCTGTCGCATGATAACCAACGACTTGTTACCGATCACATAGAATTGTGTTTAATCTGTCGTTATTATATGTGACCATGCAGTATAAATATAGAAAGTGCAATCAACCTACTATCATCCGGGTCATCATTTACAAGAGCATTTACCACTTGGCTATGGGCAAAGCTAGTGCATCATCTGCTTGTTGCCTTTCAATTTCTAACAAGAGTAAAAGCTTCTAACATTCTTGGTGAGCCGATCCCTGTCATGCCTACTATCACATAGGTGGACACTGCCCTGCGTATTGATTGGGGAAAGATGTGACTACCATCTATAAGCCCTACACCTAGCTGGTCTCTAGGGGGTCTTTACTGGTCGAGCAATCATCGCACGATAAGTTGCTTGTAATCTTTTCAAGTCTCTGACAGTCTTATATTATTTTCACTTGGTCGGAGGCTAAGTCTTCACTTGTCGTACAACTAGTCTTTAGAAGGCATTGGTGGCTGCACGAAAATCACCAGACTGAGCATGATTGGTCGCACGACTATTGAAAACCCGTCTTCACAATGTGACTGTAACCTTTTTCTTTTTGTCGAAAGGTCTATGTTGATCGCCATGATCACGGAAAACAGAAGGCCAGTCGCGATCACAGCTGATCGTAGCTCTCGTGTGACTGGGCTTCATACGAGATATGCATATTAATTTCCCGCTGCTATGCAGCGGGCTCTCGCCTGTCAATCACCGAGAACACACGAGCATATCGTTGTGACAAACAGGGCCAGATACCATTTTCTTACAAAATTTTTGTTTTGTTTGAAAAAAATAAGTATACAAATGCCAAAATCATATTCTTTTAGTGCTTCCTAGACTACGTACGAGAAGAAATTTCCATCTGTCTGTACTAGGTATTCCTTATATACAAAATATTAGTAATAGCCCGCTTGCCCTCAAAGGTAGCTGTCCGTATCTCGAGAGGCGAGATGATGGTAACTAAGACAACCAGTTATGTAGAACTTTGTGGAGGGAAATTAATATGCTTGTCTCGTATGCATACTTTAAGTAAATTTATCTAAAAACTTGTTGCTAATCTTACATTATCAAAAGTAGATTTCATAATCGCCGAATATCTAGGCCTTGTAAATTGAAATTAATACATCGATTCAAAATAATTAAATATCTCACCATCTGCTTTCAGGTTTTCGGTAGTCGTGCGCGTACAGCTGGAGCTATTTCTCTACTATGAGCTAACACGCGTACCACCTTTCGGCGTAAACGGCGTATCAACATGAATCATCGTTGAAGCTTAGAATGTGCAACCCAAATCATTATTGTTAAACGTTATGGTGCGTTTTTAAGTTCCGGTCCTGAACATAGAGATGCGACACGATGTGGGAATACCTTCACTAACGGCGACCCACCTACGTTCTAATTGGCTGAAAGTATGTATAGTGCCAATTTTGATTGGGTATACTCGAAATCACCACATTGTCGATCATCAGTGTTTTAAATTGCGAAGAGCTGTAGGCCTAAATATGTCCAGCTCAGATATGCTATGGTGCAGTATTACATACATACATACATACATACATACATACATACATACATACATACATACATACTACAGAAGAAAGTGTGCAATATGGACAATTGTTCTTCCATATGTCTATAGGTTAGACAGCGACAGGTAAGCTTACGGAGAGTATAGAGTTCGGACTGCGGAATAGGGTAATGAACACTAGGAAGTGGTTCTGGACAAAAAATACAAATATAATACATACACACATATATACAACCACACGAATAGACAGGTTTGTCCATTTGTTTTTTTTTTTTACACCTACACACAGAATAACTCGAACACACTTTTAAAACAAAAAGGCACAATAATAGGCAGAATAAAAATTATAAAACTGCTGGTTGAGGTCACAAGGTAACAGCGGCTTTCAGAAGTCTGGTAGTTGGGTACAACTGACATCAGATTGAGTTAATTTGGCTTTGCTTTATTTTATAAACAGAATCTCGGCTTAATATACCATACGCATGCTAACAGCGGCGCATTTATCAAATGA